>JAGGNH010000065.1:0-286989 GCA_026586065.1 Dioscorea zingiberensis | reverse complement strand
TCCTAGTTGAAATATTGGAGTTATGAAAACAGTATTCTATTTCATGTAAAGTTAAATTTGTTTCAAAACATTTTTAGATCTCAATGTAAAATTATTAGACTTGTCCCAAGGTATACCATCATCTCACAATTTTTATACTTCAATATAAATCATCCAAAATTTTATAGAAATTGTCAGTATTCAAGGATCCTTGTTTAAATTTTCTGTTCATTTATTTTCATCTTTTCAATTGGTAATGTCTAGCAATTGGAGGCAATATCAGAGCTTGTATTTCTATATTTCCTTGAGTTCAACTTGGATGGTCCAAAATAATTTCCTCTTGAATGGTTGTTTGGAGTTATGGTTTTCAGTAAATTAGTAAAGCTTTTCCTGAATTTGGTTTGTAGTAGCACTGAGGTGCTACATTTTTTTGTTTCTAATCGACTCATTAATGCTCACCATTATAAATGAATAGATTTTTCAACATTAAGTTGAAATTTATTCTGTGCGAAGATTAAAAAAAACATTAAATAAAAATTATATTTTAATTAATTTAATAAAATATGATTTATTCACTTTTATCAAAAAAATATAAATATTAATAATAAATAAAGTTCTAATTGTTCACTCCAAATTGGAACATGCAATAATTGTGAGAGCAATCGTAAGTGAGAAAACCCCCGACTCAAAAGACACTGGGTTTTTGCAAACTGGATGACTCTATTTACAAACCGGATGTCTATATTTCCTTTCGACAATCTTGAATTATTGGATGTCTATTTATAAATTATCACAATGGGAAATTTGCCGCATCGAGAGTCCCAGAAGGGACTTCCTATTGGGGGAGCTAACCCTAACTTAAAAGCCTACCACCTGATAAAATAGAAGAAACTTAGTAGACCAAAAGAACTCTGGAGATGGGGGATCATCAACCTGAAAGCTTTTAATGAGACATTACTGAGTAAGTGGTGGTGGAGACTAATAAGGGGAGAGACCGTTCTTTGCGAAAAGGTCATATTCCAAGCCTACTTTCAAAACTCACAGTTAAACCTGTTCAAGAAGGCACTAGGCAAAGCATCCTATTTCTGGAAGGGCATAGCGAAGCAACGTGACCTAGTAACGAAATATCACAAGCAAGCCAGGAACGGGAGAAATAGTCAGTTTAGTTTGAGAACTGGCTCAACGGGAAGAGCCCGTGCAGGACACAAGTGAAGTCTCACCCTAACCAGAGAGGAACATGCACCAAGGCCACCGAGAATGAACTTCGATGAGGAGTAAACGGTACAACCCCAAAATGGGGGCAGAGGCACCGCTTGTAACGCAAGGATAAGTGACCTTACAGCCCACTCTAACCAACCATGTATAACTCCGATTCAACCATGATAAATGTGATTTATCCACTTTATTCGAGAAGAAAGAGAAAAAAACATGAAACTATTATTGAAATTTTCTTATCTTTCACATTTCTAATTTAAAATTACTATATATAAATTCAATAATGCCAATATAATTTATAAGAAAATTAGCACTTGGAATGGGTCCTCTCTTGCCATAAAATCAATTGTTTGCCTTGTGTGGATAATTTGAGCACATAAGTTTATTTATTTATTTTTCAAATATGCCAAATTTTCTTCTTTATCCTCAGCAAAATGGAAATACATGTTTTCATTTTTTTCTCAAAAGATGCTTAACCATATTCACAAAGAAAATCTAAAGGGGCATTTGCTTTACGGAAATGAGAATGAGAATGAGAACGAGCAGTAGGAATGGGAATGAGGGAATGAAAAAAGTATGGGAATGAAACTATGTTTGGTTGGAAGAGAATGGAATGATAATTTATTGGGAATGAGAAAAATAAAAAATAAATATATGATAAAATGACTTGTGCTCGTATGCAAATAAATAATATTATATATAATAATAATAGGTGTGTTAAATGATAACTATTTTTAAATATTTAAGTATTATAATAAATTAATTATTATGAATAAATATTTAAATAATTATTTTTAAAAAATATTTGTTTTTATTTTATTATTATAAACAAATATTTAAGTTTAATAATATTAATTAATTAGTATATAAATATTTACTTTTATTATAATATTATTGAAGATAATAAATAAATAAATAAATAAATAAATATTATTAAAAATAATTAGATGATAATCAGCTAATGAGGGAGTACAACTTTGATCAAAGGCAAAATAAAACATTTCCTAATGAGGGAATGAGCATTTTGGGGGGATTGCCATTCATCCACAGGAAGGAATTTCATTCTTTGGCACTCCCTCTTCATTCTCATTGCTTACAAACCAAACATGTAAATAATCCTGTGTAAGGAGTTATTCACATTCCTTTCGCCATCCAAACACCCCTTAAAGTCCAACCAATAAATTTTGATTTTAGCATGTATTTATTGGAGTTTTGGAAGGGAATTTTTAACATGAACAACAGAAAACTCTTAAGTACTGTGGAGCATTTTATTTTTATTACAATATACAACTTTTTTTATGTTTATCGCATACCATTTTTGGGTGTTATGAAACACTTTGTTTGTTACAGATTAAAACATGATGCGTTGTATTGATATTATTTATCCATTTGTTTTACATTATTTGTACAATAAATTGTTATTTTGTATTTCGATCTGAAAAAATAGATCTTTCATAATTTCATTTAGATCTTATAAATGTTATCATCCACCTGCTTATTTATTGAAGCCTTCAAAAATTGATTTCAGAAAAGTAAACAGAAGATTAGAAATTTGCCATAATATGAAGCTTTATGTCAGAGAATGGATGGAAGTATATGAAATGGATGGGGAAAGTACTTAAGTTTCATCTGTGCTTTGTTTCTTTGCTGCATGGATAAACCACACTTTTGATCGCGAATTTTGACTGAATGTTTATTTGTATCCTGTACTTTAAAAAATTTGATGCGGTGCCCTATATTTTAAGGGTTTTGTTCGAACAACGCCTCTGATGTACGATGTGGCGGCATGCGGTTAAGTATGTCTAACATGACAACTTACGTAATAAATGTTCTGATGATGTCGGCTGGCGCTCTTGACATAACAAAATGGATTTCGAGTAAGTACTGAGAGCGACTTTGTGGTTCTTTGAGAAGCGCTCATTGGCGCTTATGCAAAGTGAGACTATTAGAGGCACTTTCGGTGGGGATTGAGCATTCGATCCTCATCGGCCTTCGATGCGATAGACCCACATCTCCTTTTTTAATTTTTACAATATTTTTAAAACAAACAACCGTTTGTATTTTTACACATTTGTTTTTTTAATATTCATTATTTTTAAATCAGATTTAATAATTTTTTACATTATTATTTTAAAATATCCAAATTTTATAAATACACCCGTACACTCTATATGACTATGCTTCCCACCACATCTTCATTTCTTTTTCACTCACTTCTTCTACATTCTCTTTCAATCTCTCCTACGGTAATGGATAGAAATACTTTTCATATTCACACGCAGATCCAAATTTTCAATACTCAACAAAATTAGCAAAATTCTCCCCTATGTTTTCTTCCATCAAATATACCAAAATTTTTCAATATCCACCTCCCACTTAAAATCATCCCATACTTTTCTTTAAATATCCAAAATCAACCCGAGGTTTTCATATCCTTACCCCTCCATTATTGAGGACGGAGGTTTTTACCCAATCCATTTCACTTTAATTGGGTTTCCAAATGCAGAAATGGGTGGCATTCAATTCCTACAAAAGCGAGATCCCACTTAAAATATGGATGGAGCTTCTCATACTGAACATCCAAATCTGGCCAATGAAGCGAGGTTCATTTTCCGACTCTCAATTTCCTTCTTACTCCACTGACAACCGGGGATTGAGGGAAAATATGATCGCCGATGAAGAACAACATGAAGCTGGACGAGGAAAAGCGTCAACCGTGGAGGTATAGAAGATGATAAAAAATGCTTGTGAGTGCATAGGCTTTACAATTTCAAAGTACGATAGCATTGTAGGTGCTGGCCGAGGAATGATAGAACGTTTTGGGAAATGGTGTAATGTGACGGCTTTACTTCAGTAGTGAGAAATCGAAAATGGTCGGAGAAGAAAACAAACTAGTTAGTAAACAGCATTAACTGACAGTCTTGGATGATTCCAATAGGTTACAATATAATTCAACCCGGTATCACAACAAGTTGGAAGGAGCACACCATGGCCGGATGGAGTGATGACCGGAGATTGAAGGAACATGCTCGTACTCTATTATCATAATAAATTACCCAGAAAACATTTTTTGCCATAAAAGTATGTTTGGGTGATGATGATAAAGATGGAATCCAAAATGGAAAACAAACACTCATGTTCCAAGGTCTTCAAAGAAAGCAAGAGATGAATGAAAGCCCGGTGGCTACACTGTATACTTACATCTAATCACAGTCTAGAAGCGTGATGATATAGATTGTGATTAAGATTAGCAGGTGAAGTTAAGCCCCATTCGGTCGCAGGCTGCAATTTTGCAGCAGGCAAAGAGAAAAGGGAAGTCAAGAAAATGCCGATAAGCGATGGATGAAGAATTTGAAGAAAAATTAAGCCCAGGGGAGTCGTCTTGAAGTTGAAGGCATCTTTTGAAATGGTTTACGATACATTGAATTCTCACCGTAGTGGATCTTGTAGTACATGAATCTTTGAAGACAACTTGAGAATCATTGTACGATGTGTAATGTGGAGTAACGTCGGAAGGAAATATAATATTTAGTATTTATCTCTTTTGTATTTTTTAGTGCATTCTACTTTTATTTTTTATATGAATTTTTCCTTCCATGTATTTTTATTTATGAAATATTTTAATATTTTGATTTTGAAAATATGGAATTTTTATCATATATATACTATCTATTATTATTAAATATTAATAATATTTTGTGTGTGTGATAAATGCAATTTAATGAAATGTTTATTATAAAAAGAAAAATAGAGAAATGGTGAATGATATGAAGTGGGTCAGTATGATATGGTATAATGGATAAATTTCAACTGTATTTTATGGGGAAAGGGTTAATGGAGGAGGATGAGGTTAATGGGTTGATGAGGTGAAAGCAAGTAGTAGTGAGATTTGAAACTCTTGATGAGTATTTCAACCCAACTTAAAGGATTGCTTTCCTAATTTTTTAAATGATGATGCTTGACAATCTTGCCACTTGCGGAATAAAAAATTAATTATATTCAATTGGTCAGTATCTTGCGTGTGTTTGTAACGTCATTACTTATTAGAGACGTGTTTCCCAAGAAAAAAAGCACTCCAAAATACTCAAGGGATCATATCAAACCCTAAATTTTACTTGTAGAATTATATAATTTTTTATATGGTATAGTTCAGAGCTATATGTTTTGTACTGCCATTAGAAATTTCTATTGGTTTTATGAGAATTCACACTTTTTACAATATAATATAATACTACTTCCTTATATAGGAAATTGACTTAGTGATGATGTTGCCTTCTCACATTGTCGATCATGTGAAACCAAAGGAAGAAGAAGAAGAAAGAAAAAATCATATTTTAGCTCTAATGTGTAATTTTATAGAAGCCTGCACTATTAATACCTACCAACTTTCACAAGCCCATTTCCTCGGAGAGATTGAGAGTTAGAATATACACTTTTGTGGACGTCCAGTGAATTTGTACATATTTTATATTAAAAAATAGACCATATATTTTGTTTATTTTTTACATTTTTTCTCTCAAAATTTTTACATACAGAAATAAATAAAATCAATTTGAGACAAAGTATCTCATTCAAAGAGCTGAAGTAATGATCAATAATAATCTTCTTATGAAGCTGACACAAATAACTGAACTCCACTAAAATTAGTGAAAGAAAAATGAAACATAAAATTACGGTAAAAGGATAGGAGAAAACTTTTCTGAATTTATAAGCGCAACAAGATAAAATCCATATATGTTCAATTCTAGTTTGATGGCTCTAAACTTGCATTCCTCGTCACCCTAATGTTTTTTGCTCTAATTGCTTGTCACCTATATTGTTTGCTGCTCTACAATTGCTTGCATCCTCTGAATTGCGTCACCTAATGTTTTTGAATTTCTAATTGCTTGTCACCCTAATGTTTGCTGCTCTAATTGCTTGTCCTCATGGTTGCATCACGAAGCACCAAATTCAAATTCGCCTCCCCATCCAATTTCTGTGGAAAAAGAACTTTTAATTAATTCATACACGTAAACCCATAATATTGCGTAGGTGTTGAAAGTACTTGATGAATACCTTTGTGAATTCCAAAGATGCTACTGCCATCTGCAACTTCTTCCTTTTAGAAGCAAGGACACATACAAATCCATAACACCTGCACTTTATTGATCTCACTTTCGGGTTTGCTTGTGGAAGATAACTTCAGCTTAGAAATAACATTATTGGTTAGGAGGCGAAGAATTCTAGCAAATCTAGGAGACCTTACTCTCCAAGCTAGAGATTTGCCCTGACCACAAATACAGTGTGCTTCTCAATGCAGTTGTAGTTTCAAAGAGATGGATTTTTTCTTCAATGATCTCGCAAACTCCACTTTAATCACTGCGACCATCCTAGATTACCTATACCATTTAGTACAACCCCAAATAAAGAATCTGAGACAATAGAGCGGCTTTGGTGGGAAAAAGAATCAAGGGATTAGAAGTACTGAACATATGAATTGAGACCACTTTAGTGCTGCAAAAGAGCATCTTCTTGAGGAAGCCATTGTGATGAATGCCAGTCTCCCTGTTCCTATACAGCTACACTGTACATGGAGAGCTGGAAAACCAAATGATAAGAGGAATATGAGAATGTAAAAAACTTGCAATTGTTTGCAATAGTAGAAGTCCAGCAATAATCATATACAAGTTACACAGGAAAGAAATACATGTAGCTATCTTAAAAGAATACCCATATTATCATTCTATCTATAGACATTAAAGGAAACCATATGCCATTTTTTCAAATGAATTTAGAAACTCAATGCTAGTTTTTCTGACAACATTTTGATTTGTTATACCATCCATTTTGGAGAACTTTTTGTTTTATAGGCATTTGATCCACTGGAAGTATTATATTCACTGCCAAATCCTCTTCTATGAGAAGGCATGTGTGCATCATCACAGGTATCCTAACTTTCCCTCATTTTATAATCCAAAATAAATACATATCAAAAACTAATGCACAGCGCTATCACTCCAAGGATGTTGTATCCAAGATCTAGCATAATACCTTGCTCTTGCTTGTAAGGATATTTACAGGGGTGAAGATACTAGTCTCCATTCATCTCAAACATAAGAGTCCGAAGAGTTTGCGGAAATTCTTGAGAAGAAAGAAAACCAACGCTTACATGAAAGAAAGTTGGTGAGTTGCATTCCGTCTCAAATGCTTGAGGTTGAAGGTTGGCAATAAATGTCCACCTTCACTGGCGATGTTTCTAACTTTGTCCACATTTTATATATATATATATATATATATATATATATATATATATATATAACTAGAAAAGGAATTCCATGTCCCACAGTGAAGGAAGTCCTTTTCCTATATGGATTTATAGAGATTTCAAATGATACGAATATTCACCCAGTATGATCATAGGACATTCTTTACCTGTCCAAGGCTGTAATACGATGAGGGAAACTTATTCGAGGCTCAAAAAAGGATTTTTATGGCATCAGGACATTAATTTCAACCAACACCTTCGATTAAACTCGCTTCAGAGGTGCAGCAATAACAAAACCATGTAAGAACATCCAAGAAAGATTTATAGAAAACCTGGAGGAGGAACAAATAGGATACCATCTTGATTAGTGTCCACCCTTCTTGATTGGATGAGTAGCCATGATAATGTCTCACACACTCTAAGGGAAGCTCCATTTGTATCATTTCCACATAATGTATATGACCAATTTCCGTCAAATACCAAATCAAAAGAGCCATTTTAATGCTCGATTCATAGTCAGAGAAAAGAAAAAAAGGAACAATTTTTTTAGAAGTAATTTATGTCAATGAACTTCCAACCAAATCCAACATAAGCAGCAGAAACAACAGAAAAGAAGAACAAGAAAGGGAGCAGCAGGAGATTGTAACATAAACCCCCAATTTACATCATATTCCCCAATCTAAACCCCATTTACAGTGCTCTAATTCAATTCGTTTGAGAAAAGAGGGGAAACAAAAAGGAACACTTTGTTCAGATAAGAGTTTGTCAATTTTTTGAACCAAATCCAACAGAAAGCATTAGAAACAGCAGAAAAAACAAAGGGGCAAGAGTAAAGACCATCAAGCATCCAACAACACTGCCATACTTTTGAAAGGAGTTATTGGATGATGTCCTCAGCAGTGCCAGGTCCAAAGAGGATATTCTGGAGACAATCATGGTCTCTTCCGAGGGTTGCGGAGAAGCTCTCTAAGATCCCCTTCTGAGTGGCACTGCTGGTGCTGCAGTTGAGACTGGTACACAGGAACAACATTGGAGGAGAAAAGATTTGCTGCTTTTCGAGCAATGAAGAGGGAAATGGGAGGTGTTAGGGTTTGGGTGGAGAAGTTAATGGGAAGAAAGGAGAAGGATTGTGGTGGAGAGACAGTGAAGAGGGGAGAATTTCCAAGAAACACAAACGCCATTTGTTGAGCTTAGAGCTGCTTCATGTGCTCTGATATATATATGTACTTTCTTTATATTATTGAAATGGATAGGAATTTATCCACTGGATTTTGGAATCTAAGGATTATTGGGGAGTTTTACCTAATTAGCTCATAGTATACTGAAAATTTATATATAGGAGCAACCTTTCCATATTAAGTTCCGGAATTTCTTTTTATGTATATATACATATAATATTACTAACGCATAAAAGCAGTGTCTCCTTGAGGATTGAATCTGAGCTGCTAGCGGTTGTAATTTTATTTGTTTGGGAGGACATTGACAACTATTAGAAAATTATGGGTGGCTCTTGGAGTCATTTGGAGTACCTGAGCTTGAGAGAAAAGATTGGTGAGGAGCGGGTTTTATGCTCTAGTTATTTCAAGCTGCAATCGAAGTCAGGTTAGAGAACTTGGAGGTGGAGGAGGGAGGTTTTCCGGTCCCGATCGGATTGCTTACCATTTTCCCTTAGCATCTTCTCCTTCTTATTACCTTACTTGCTACCAAATTGCGACACCATCCCTCCCATGTAAGGATAGCAATGGGGCGGAGTCTCTGACCCACCATCATAGCTTACGGCAGAGCCCAAATAGTGATATTTTGAATCTGCGGCTACATTTCTTATTATGTAGTTTTATAAATACTCATAAGCCTGTAGCCCTTGACCGACCAGCTACTGTGACCATATATATTTTTAACCTTCTAGTAATATACTTGTACTTGCAAGTTTATAGGCTTTGTGTTTTATACTTAGAAAATTAATAATAAGTACCCGGATAAAGGCTTGAAGTTTTACCATCCCTACTCCCATGTATCCAAAGACCTTGCTTGTCAGTTACTTTATTTATCTTATCTCCTGCTATTTATCCCCTATGCGCTTGAGCTTAGACCACGCTTTTTGTCTAAAAGGGTTCGAGTTAAGGGATTTGGAGTTGGTCAGGAGATGAAGCGCTAACGGGGATATGCCGCTATATGTTCGATGCTCTCTATATATATATATATATATATATATATATATATATATATATATATACGGGACTGATAACATAAAATTTGGTCGAGATTGAATGTGCGTGCAATGTAAGGTCACCTGCTCATTTGACGACTTTACCCGCGGTGTTTTCAAGAGATTTCCAACGGTATGGATGGAAAGAGCGATTCGAAAAAATAAGCTAGCGTGTCGTGATTTTCAGTTACATCTGATTTGGGAACTTGTAGGGATTCTTCAATGCGTCTTAGCGGGTTTGAAAATTTATAGGAAATCTTCTTAGAGTTCAAAATTTACCAAACACTTACCCGCGATTGAGTAAGATTGACGCGCCAGTAGTATCCACCACTGTATATATATATATATATATATATACCTTATATATATATATATAGAGAGAGAGAGAGAGAGAGAGAGATTACATCAGAGTAGAGCTAGCGATTACTTGTCAAATGAAACATGAATTCTTCAATAGGTGCGATGCGTCCCGCATCCACGGCAGGCATGTTTGAGTTAAAGGATTTTTCGCTTACCGGTATGGATAGGAAAGATCCTCATCAAAAAACTAAGCTTTAGCATGCTCATGATTTTATATATAAATTTAGTAGCTGTTTGGTTACCTCCCAGCCCTAGCGAGTTACTTTATTTTATAAGGAATACTGAGCGGTTCCGAATTTCAACCCGTTAAGTAGGAGGACCAAATGGTTTGCCATTGAAATTGTATGCCGCGAAATTGACATGGCTTAAAAACTGCTATTTTGAACAGGCCTTCCCATCCATCACCTTCAAAAATCGCTTCAAACGCAGCGTGCTCCGAGGGGTCAATAAGGGAGGCTGGCAGTAGGTATAGCGGGCTTGAAGGATGTACTCAATGCTCTCTCTCTCTCTCTCTCTCTCTCTCTCTCTATATATATATATATATATATGCTTATATATATATATGCCATATATACTATCTTGGAGCTATGACTTCTAGCGATCTTGGCCGGTCGGATGATTGATTCTTATTTACTTGATCGCCTCATCCCATTTGGTCCACTTGCACGAGTGTTTTGAGGAAATAACCATGTGGAATTGGAAAGAACATCGAAAAAATAAGCTAGCATGTCAATTTTCATACAATTTGGGAACTTATAGAGCCTTCATCTTGAACGATAGAATTTTACCCGTTAAGATGAAGACGCTACAAGTTACGCGAAATTATAGTGAAAATTGACGTGTTAACTGGCCACCGATATTACTACAACGCATCTGCAGATAAATCCCCTTCAAACATTTGGCTCGGTAGGGTAGTATGCCAAATAGGAAGAGCGACAATAAATATTAAAGATAAATCCAATTTGACCTTGCGCTATAAATCGTACACAGGTGTATATATATATATATATATATATATATAGGGTTATGATATAATGGCGCCCTAGGACATGCACGTTAATTGAGGGCCCCATTGTATCAATATATATACTGCCTATATACAACATATATATATATATATATACTTATATATATATATATATAAATTTTATTTTAACTTATATATATTCATTTAGTATTGTTTATGGATTGATTTTTACAATTTATATATATATATATATATATATATATATATATATATAAATACCGCCATATACGTTGTATCATTAACCCATATATATATATATATACCTGTAGAATTTTTTTTTAATGAAATATTTTGGAAGAGTAATGGCTAGCTCCAAGCAACGTACCCTTCCTGACTTATAAAAGGGATTTACTTTTGTATATTAGTAACCAGTTAATAATATTATTGTGAACCATGTATACCCGATGGCCTTATACAAATATAGAGAATGCCAGGTAGTTCAGTGCTTAAGCCTAAATATCTCTCTCTATGGTTTCTCTCAAAAACTTGAAGCTTCAAAATCTCTTGTCTTCCTTCAGTTCTTCTCATTTTCTCTCATCACCCTCATCTTTTAACTCGCATTAATCCCTTGTCTAAGACTCTATCCCGGTGATGATTAATCCCTCCAGCACCATTAGTTTATATTTGATCACAAATAAATCCAAGTATGCCCATGTTTTTATTTAGAAAGTAGCTTGTTCTTAGAGTTTTCATTAATTATTTGCAGAATTTCTCTCTAGAGAGTTTCTCTCTAACTAAATAGAGAGATTATTGTGTTGTTATGATACACAGAAGGGAGATCAGTTGATCCATCACAGAGTCAGTTGCAGAAGCTCTCACCACTTAACAACCTCTCTGTTTTGGTATATATACTATATTTAAATTCACTTAAGAGGCACGTAACTTGCTCTTCTACTTAATCTTCAATGTGAGAGTTTGATTCTGGAATGTCAAGCAGGACAAAATGGGTTTTGGGATCCATACTTCTCCCTCTACCCAGTTCCATTCTACCAAAGAGAATGCACTGAAAATTGGAGGTCACGGCTACTTGCATGCATGCATGCATGCATGGCTTCTCTGTTGAATTCATTACATTGTGTGTTTTCATGTTTTTGATAATATGTATACTTTGTCAAGTTAGATATTAGGGTGGAGAAGACGGTGGCAGAGAACATGAGCTGGAGATCGTCGAGAAAGGGGTGGCCTGAGAAGAGACCCGAGAAAGATAAGGCTCCAGATGTCTTGGCCCGGAACATTGCCAGGACGGTAACTTAAAGCAAGAAGGCTTTGGAGGTGGAAGAAATTTGCTGAAGAAGTTGACAATGATGCGAAGATTGTTTGAAGTATTCCTCCACAAAGGTGAGTTGCATAATCATTTTACACACTGGCTTATTTTTTGAAACTGTTTCAACTTGATACATATATCAAAGATTCTCAAATTGGAAATACTACTTTGGAACTTAAATTAGAAGGATTATTGATATATACTTAAGGTGGTTGAATATTATCTCATGTGGCTTAATAAAGATGCTTAAGAGAATTTAGCTGGCAATCTTAATTTCTCTCTTGCTTTGAAGTGTAGAATTAATTTGTTTTCTTCTTAGTGGAATTGTATCATTTTGTATAAAAAGAAAGGAAATTTTAGGGTGTTCTTTAAGACATATATAAAGCTTAACTTGAATATTATTAACATATATGGCAAATTAATGTAGTCACGATCTTGTTGGTATATTTCCTATACTTAAAATACACACCTGCCAAAAAGCATTGGCCATTACGCTACACCTCTGCTTATCAACCCGGTGCGCAGAAGCTGATTTAGGCAATTTGGGGAAAAGTCATATTGAGATGAATAGTTAATTATTATTATATATATATATGTTTTGTGTTATATTTTGAGGGAGCTGATTGATGGTGTTGATGTTGGAAGTATTTCAATTATTTTTTGGTTTAATAGGTTGATAAAATAAAAAGGAAAGGAAGGAGTTGGAGGAATTGGTGGAGCCCTAACATGAGAAACGGAGGTTGCTAAGAATGAGAACTACCATTCCAAATACTCTTTGATGCTCAGAATCACATCCAACAACGAGAAGTGAATTTATAGCAAAATAATTACTAAGAAAATAAAATAAGAAACTGGTCTATTACGATTATACTATATAGACATATATTTGTTCAGAAATTTATCGAATTTAACGGGGCATAAACATGCAATATGTATGAAGTACAATAAAACCTTATACATTTCTCGGTAAATTCTAAGAGGACCTTGGGTTAAAATGCCAAGGCATTTTGCCTTAGGAGTTGCCACCTAGGTTGGCAAGGTAATAGATTTTTGGGTGCTTTGGGTGCTATAGGTCCCAAGGCAGGAGCCAAAGGAGCACCAAAGGTCTCATGGGTGAAATTTACCTTGTTTTCTCACATGAGTATGTTATATTGGAATTGTTTTAGAAGCTGAAAAATAGGCATTTTTCCTAAATATAGGTAATATATAAACCCACACAAAACCAACATGGCCGCGGTGCCGCGTCAGCCACTTCTAGAAGGGAGTCTATAGTAAAGAACGATCAATGATACTGCGCTGAATATATGGAGATGCGAAATGAAACATAGCGAGAATGACAACCGTAACATGTGGAAGGAGACAAGCTAGATTGATGTGGGTCCAAGCTCCAAGAAACAAACTGCCAACTTCAACTTCCTTAACCCACATGATTAGAAGTTCAGGACACCTCTTACTAAAAGGAAATAAGAAGGTTGCTTTACTTATAGGAAGCACAGCTACTCCAGTAGCTCGAGGCCTTTAACAAAGGCATTTGCTAAGCGTGAAGAATACAAAAACTTCGTGGCAGAGCTAAGGCCCCAGGAACACTGACATCTAGAAGCACAAAGGAATTGGAAAATGTAAACAATGTCTTACCGACTCTTCACCAAGTAAACTTTGTATACAAATTCACGATGGATGGGTGGGATAAGAAGTGAAATCCAGGATTTCTTTATGCTGGAAGAAGCAATGTCCCTTAAAAGTTAAAATTTTCACGCATTAATTTTGGTTAAGAAAAATAAAATCCTAACTCTTAACAAGTTTGGCTAAATGGCAATGGGAGAGTACACAGCACAACGCTATGCCACACTATGCTTAACCAACGAAAATGAGAGATAGTAGCACACACTCCTACTCTCTTGTCCGTTAGTTTGAAACAAATTTGGCATCAGCCCACTGGAAACGCTCTTTGGGAAGTACACTTGATGGAAAGCCAAATACCGAGAGGGATACAAGATCTTTTGTGTGGAAAGGGGTCAGAGGAGTACACCCAAAAGTACCTCCGTCTAGCATGACACATTGTTAACCATGACGAAATCATATCTTTGTATATAGGGGGAAGAAATAGAAAATAATGTTTTCAGAGACAAACATTGTATTTTCTTAAAACTAATTCATGACATTAATTTTCTAACATTATGTCAATGGTTTGAAGTCGCGGTAATGCCTCACTAGCGGCCAATTAAATTAAGTTCCAAGTGATTGGAATTCTTTGATCAAAGAGAAGTTAATTTGGCGCTTCACCAAGGAGATACAACGAGCACCTTGCTCGAGGAGGCGATACGCCTTGAGGGATGACCCTCTAGAGTACATTATGCAAGACATTCTCTAGAATACTAGGCACCGGAGAAAGGAATGTAACCAATGAAAGGAGGAATACCTCCAAACGCGCCAAAACTCAAGCACCAACGAAATCTCACTTTGGTCAATTGAGGAAAGTCACGGCCTTCACCAAGAAGGCACAACACAGCGAGGCACGAAGAGCACTTGGCGCTCTAGGGAGAACAATGCCTTGGGATAACCCCTCCTGGAATACACTACACACACTAGACATCTAAAATACTAAGCACCCTAAGAAGGGAGATGTAACGCCATAAGAAGCTTTATGCTCTATCTATATAATACCATTACAATGCTTCATATAAAATAAATTTAGGGGTTTATCTACCTTTTATCATATAAATATAGGTTATATGTGCAATATTGAAAAAAAAAAGCTTTAAGAAAAGTTAATATTCAATACGTTGTTCATAAAATATATACAAATATTATGAAATTAGAAATTTAAAGGGAGCAATGTATTTATGGAAAAAAAAACCAAATGTACTCTTCCATTTTAAAGATTTCAATTTTTAACCGAACTGACAAAGAAACACAGCAAAATTCTGGAAGTCCACGTTCCAGGAAGTGCCGGGAAGAAGACTTACATAAATGCAACAGATGCTGACTAGGGGACATGGGAAACTTCTTTGAGTGGGGCGTTACCCAGTTTGGATACTGCACATAAAAATAAAAAGAAATATGTTTTCTCACTTTTTTGAAAATAAAAATTACTTACTGAATTATTTAGGCATTTTTAGCCATGTTCCACATTAATTCCACAATCTAGAAATAGTTACAATAATAATTGATATTTAGAATTATATAATGAATTTATAGTTGGTGAGCATATACCGCTAATAGAAAACGAGTTATGAATATAAATATATAATAAGCTCAATTGCGTTGACTAGTTGAAGACAAAAGGGAGCACTGGAAATCAGAAAACACCTTTTGCATTTAAAAAGTCCCTACCCCAGCAGAATTTTCATTTCATTAAGAACTTAAAAGGGGTTGTTTTCCTTTATGTTTACCCCTATAAAATACAAAAAATTAAAACGTCATAAAAAGTTACGCAATGCCATAAAAGATACTAACATCAAACAAAATAGACAGAAAAAATATAATTATATACTTGACTTTTAAGTCAAGCAGACTCTATTTATCTCTTGTAATTAGCACAAAAAGAATGACATTGACAATTAACAAAAAGTAAAAACACACCCGAATCTCTTTTAATACTCCTGAAAACTAAAAATTCACTGGAGTTTTCTCTCTAAATGTGACAACCCTAGAGGTGTTATTAAAAGAAATAAAAGAGGATTTTATCAAGGGGGTTTTTCATAAAATAAAATCCAAAGACCACACTTCTTCCCACTCCACTCCAAAGTCTTCACACTATGAAGATTACTCCACTTTTCTCCCAACTCCCCCGATCCCACAATCTAACCGCTTCTTCCGGGTTCCCTTCCCAACCTCTCCGATGGCTCTCAGCAGTAATCGGATCGTTCATCCGATGACTCCAGACGAGTACTGCGGCCTCTGGCCCGGCTCCTGCCACTCTCCGCCGCCGGAGCCCCCACCGCGACACCGTCGACATCCAAGCCAGCCACGGCAGCCCCCCATATCGCCAACCTCGCAATCGCCGGATTTTGCTCCCTCGCACGGCGCCGCCTTCCATCAAATATTCGCCGCCACTGTTTCTTCACCCTACGCGCCGCCGCCGCAGCCACCTCCCACCACTGCCAACTGCGCCCGCTGAGAGACCACTCCCGCTGCCCTGGATGGCCCCCGTCGACCACCACGTCACAGCACATCACACGCACGAGTCGGCCTTCCGACGCTGCGCCACCATCGCCTCCATCTCCACTCGTCAGCAGTTCCAGAAGCCCGGCGATTAAGCGATCCGATAAATGGCTCCGACTGCGCTGTCTCTGCCTCGCTGGCGGTTCACGCGATGGCGAGGATCTCCGCCTGCTGCCCAAGTGCTCCCACGCTTTTCTCCATCTCCCTTGCATCCGACACGCCTGGCTCCCGCGCTCCCACGCGTCTCCTGCCCGCTGCTGCCCGCGCCCCCATCACGTTGCCGCCAAGGAGGTCCCTCCAGCTTCTATGGATCTATGGGGTTGGGGAATTGAGATCTCTTGGCGAGGGTTCAGGAGAGCGGCTGATGGTGAAAGGACGGTTTGTATGTAAATGAGGAAGGAGACGGAGAACGGATGATTGATGGATTGTGTGATCAGGGTCTTGTTCCGAGGGGTCAGAAGCTCGGGAACTACCAGAGATTCCAAAGATGATTGGCAGCCTGTTAGAAGGTCTGCATTTCCATGGATTCTTCATCTTTGGGTGCTCTGTTGCTCAGAGGCGAGGCCCGAGGAGAAGAAAGATGATGACTTTGAAGGAAGATATGGTAGTCACAAGTAAAGAGAGGAAAGCAGAGAGGGATGACATGCCCAAGAAATGGAGATGGTGAAGGGGGTGGGCAGGAGAATGGGAAAGGTCCTGTCCAGCAGTGGAAGATGGTTTCCAGTTGTCAAGATGTGGGAGGGTTGCACCGGAGCGCTGCACTCCCTGTTGTGATGATGATGGTTCCTGGACCTCACTTGTTTTTTACCAATCTAGGGAGCTGCTCTTTGTAATGCAAAAGGTATAACTTATGGAGGGAAGGTAAAAATGTGATCTTTCCTTGATTATGAGTATTGACTAAATCTTTTTTGAGAATATATTGAGTCATGAAAAAACAGTTTTGGAAAGCTTTACTTATATGCATATAGTTCAGATAAGGCCATGGATAAAATGATCCCGTATGTTGTATGAAATAATTGTATGTATTTTCCACTTCTATCAATAAAAAAGTTTATAGTTATCTGAAGTTCATCAAGCTGTAGTTTTCTCCTCCAGTTATACTTTGATTTTCAGTGTAAACATGTTTAATTGGTCTTCCCTTGCATTTATAAAATGGAGAAGATGTTATGTACTCTTGCTCTATGTTTTAGTTGTATGGTATTTGTGATGATTTTGTTGAGGTGGATGATTGATTTCATGAGTGGCAGCTGGCTTTACAGTTTTGGTGTAGTCTGAATAAATTGGCTTCTTTTTATGCACATGGGTGATATAGAGGTTAGAATGATTAGTATTATCCCCAAATTTTGTTTTTAAGAGCATATGGCATCATGTGGGGGTTTTTCAAGTTACCTTTTGAACAATAGTGGAAATATAATTCTCACTTAATCATTTTTTAACCATGTTAAAGAGTGCAATTTGGTGAGTGGCCTCCTCTTTTATTTTTCTTACTATGTGGATATGGGATGCATTAAGAATATTTATTCATTACAGGTGAGAGAGTCTTCAAAGAGATTTTTATTTTGTGTAAGAATGAATATTTTTGCTTCTGAAAAAAAGGGCTCAGTGGATATACGAAAAACAATTTAAAGTGGGGAGTAAGATGATTGAGAAATTTCTGTTTGGATTTTTAAATCCTGTATTGGCTTCTCATGGATTTTAAAAAAAATTATGAATGGTTACTAATCACTTGGTTTGTGTTAACTTGTACTATTGATGCTACTCTTCCATTACCAAAGTGATACTGGGTTTATATGCATATTTTTGGGTATTATTTCCTATATAGATGTTTCACATATGGTATTTGCCTATATGGGTTCAATTGTTTGTTATTGATGAAAATGCTCTATTTTTTTTATTCTCGAAAGTACGTTGAGTTTGTTTGCATTTATACACTGGATTGGTGAAGTAATTATTTTTGGTTGCATAGCATCTCTCTTATGATCTGGGCTGAAAAAAAAAATGTAGGTGCTAGTAAATTCAGTTCGTGGCAACATGTTGAAGAGAGGCATCACAGATGAATGTGAGTGATTAATATATAGTGTCCCAATGTCCCAGTCCATATGAGGGGTTGTCTATAATAGGTGACTTAATTTCTTCTTTTTGTTGCCCTTGGTGCTTTTGAGGGATAGAGTTGAGTGGTATGAATGATGATAATCCTGTTAAGTTGGTTTGTGATCCATGCACTATCTATTGAATTCTGCTGATGCTAAAATAGATGGCACTATCCTATGCATGTAGTCCAGGTTATGCCCAACCAATTAATTGATGCTCATCCAGCTTTATTTTAATTTTGTCTGTATCATTACATTAATTCCTGTTCTTACCGAGAGTTTTTTACTACTTTTGTGCAATTGGAACTTGGAGCTGACCTTCACATATGTCTTCATACTACAAATTGTAGGAATTAAAATATGAGAAAGATTCTTTTCCAGCTTTGGTGCCAATAATTTTTTCCTTTTCAATCAGCTGCTGCTTTGCTCTTGAAATCTTTATTCTTAACATGAGTACCATATTTTTCTACTGCATGCTCTCTCTGCACTTTGTTAGCCAGCAATCAAGCATAATAACTTCTATTGCCCTTAAGAAAGTTTTTGGATTTTGGAGTTCTTTTTTAAGCTATTACCAAGTTTTTTGGATTTTGGAGTTCTTTTTAAGCTATTACTTTCTTTTAATTAATCTCCCAGTCATCTTAGGAGTTCTTATTTTCTTCAACTGTTTCTAGAATTGGGTATGTGAAAAGCGAAAAAGCAATATAGCAATGTGCTTATATATTGAATTGTTAAGAGTGGTAAATGCGGGACCATCCCACTTTCCAACATTTGATAAGGTTCACGTTACATTCTAAGCCACTGTATATGAGAAACAAACTTGTAGAAGAAGCCTGTGCGCTTTGGAATATGGAATCTTCGTATGCCACCATTTCTGTATGCAAATTTATTTACCAGTTCTGTCCAATGAATTTGACACTGCACGAATTGAATGCCTGTATTGTTAGATTGCAGTTTGGGTTAAAAATGAATTTTTCTTCATGCATTGACTGTGATCGTGCCCAGGGTAAGAATCATCAGGAATTCATGCAAGTGGACATTTTATCCAAATATACTATTTTCTGATGTAGAAGTCAATTAGGATAAACTTTCACAGGATTTTTTAATACAGTGCAACAGCGATAGAAAGGAAGCTTTAATCTATACACGTAAGATCGGTACCTCAGGTATGAAGTCGAGGAGAGCGTTGCGCTTTTGGGAAGGAATGTAAGAAGGTTAGAAAAGCTGCGTGACCCAGTTGTATCGCGATTATGAAGTTTGGAAATGCACTTGGCCAGGAGAGTATTAAGGGGTAAAAGTGGTTAACAAACTTTCTTCAACTCTATCCACTAAAAAGAAAAGAGGAGAAAATGCGGAATGGCTGGAGAAAGAGCATTTTAGTTCTTATTTATATAAGAATAGGGGAGATATTGAAAATTGCACTTATTGTAAAAAGCTAAGTGGTATTAAGTTAATGGAAATTAAATCTGATGGGGAAGCACTACAGCGAGAGGGTAATAGGCAATGAATGCGACTTCGAGGGTATATCGAAGGTGTCGGAAGAGCCGATTTGGTTTTACCGGGTAGATCCACAATGAAGCCATTTTCACATTAAGAAACTTGATGGAGATCTACTGAGAAAAGAAGAAGGATCTACATATGGTTTTATTGATACAGAAAGCGTATGATAGAGATGCAAAGAATGAGTCCTTTTAGTGCCGATATTGGAGGGAAGAACATTCATGTAAAATATATAAATATTATTAAGGATATGTATGAGTGCGGTTGACAAGTGTGAGAAACCTTGATGGGAAGCGTCACGGAGGAATTTCTACTATAACGGTGGGTATATCGGGGATGACGTGAGCGCCAGTACTTGTCTACGCTTAGTAATGGATGAATTAGGCCTAGTTATATCTAAGATGACATCACATGGTGTATGTTGTTTCGCTTGGATGATGTTGTCTAGTGGATGAGACTAGAGATGGAGTAAATCAAAATTTAGAATTATGGAGAAGCTTAACTTTAGAAAGTAAAGGCTTTAGGTTAAGTAGAAGTAAGACGGAATATATCTATAATTTTTAGTTTAAGTAGGAGAGATGAAGGAGAAGTGAAACTAGGGGGTGGTAGTCCTAAAATTTTAATTTAGGTATTTAGGTTCCATTTTAGGGATGATGGGATGATAGATGAAGATGCCGTAGAATCAAAATTTGGATGGTTGAAATGGAAGTGGGGTGTTATGTGATAAAAGATGCCTAACAAAATAAATGAAAATTTTATAGGGCGAGTTAAAATGGCCGTGCTTATACGGAGGCAGTGTTGGGCTAAAGTTCAACATATGCATAAGATGAATGTGGTAGAAATAAGGATGTTAAGATGGATGAGTAATTAAATACAAGATTGGGCAAGATTAGAAATGAGCATCAAGCCGAGGAAGGTGCGTATTGCCCTTGATTAAAAGATAAAATACGAGAAGGGCGTTTAAGATGGTTTGGACCGTCTGACGGAGACACACAGGTGCTTTCAGGTTGAAAATGTGATAGTTTAGTTGTAGAAGGTAAGAAGAGGGGTAGAGGTAGGCTGGGATTACGTGGAGAGGTGGTGTTTAAGGGCCTACGTATGTTAGATATTGAGGATCTGCTTGTGAGGCGAGGCGACGTGGAGACGAAAAGAATGCGTATAAGCCAGGCCACTTAGTATAGGATTACGATAAGTTAAATTTAAAGGTTTTAACCGTTAGAGCAAACAGAACTTTGTTTGTAGGGATCTTGTCTTTTCTAACATCCCAATCTATAGAAATTATCACATTGTTATTATTATTTATTTATGTATTTTTATTTTCATTTTATTTCATTTTATTTCAGTTTATTTCGTTTTCTTTTATTTTATTTTTATTTATTATTTGAGGCTGACGTAAGCAGGAGAGAATCCATATAGCCGACCCCATCTAGTATGGGATTAAGGCTTAGTTGTTGTTGTTGTTGTTGTTGTACCAAGTTGAGAGTTTCAAAGCACCTTTTGAAACCTCAAGTTATGGTAATAGAGTGACATAAATATTATTGGTTGGTGCGTATTTTGTTTGCAAGTGCTATGGTGCATGTGTATCAATGTGTAAATTGTGAGGCTTTTTCATTAGTTTTAAATGCTAATATGCCCTTTTCCTCTTCATGGCTATAGAATATATTCCCTTTCGACCATATGATTTTGGGAACTTAGGAGCATGACAAGTTTAAATGTCTACCTTGTTGTTTTTATTATAAATGAATCTGTTCATGTGAATTAGATGTAACTGCTACATCAACAAATTATGGTTGAGTTTATTCAAAAGGGTGAATGGGGACCATAATAATAAAAAAAGGAAGCATATGGATGGACTTGATATCAAAATTGTTTGTACAAAAATGTAAAGGGAAAATGCTGACATGAGCCACCTGAATCCTTATTATCTGCTCATGTCAACATCAAATTGCTTTTCTTTGTGGTATTTGTATTGTTGATTATAGATTGCAGTATTAATGTTATTTATAGCTGCCATACAAAGAGACAACAACTGCCTTGTGGATTGCCATCATGGTAGATCTTAAGCCATGTATTCATTTTGGAGTGATTGGACAAGTAACATTCATATTGGAAATACATTCTATTTCGAATTTCAAAGCAAGTTAAATCTAATTATTTTGAATGCAATTTCTTTGAAGTTCATTGTATATTTGGGTTTCAAACTGCATTTAGTTACATGTGGTCCACATATGCAGTTATGTTCACAAATATGCAATCAAGTGGATACAAATGCAACTCTGTTCATGTCTATTAAGGACTAGCTATCAAGTTTCCAATTTTTGTCATCTTTTACTTTATGATTAATAACTTCATGTGGGAAAATATTATTGATTTCCTTTCATAATTTCAAAATTATTATCTTAGGATTTATTGCATGATAAAACATCAATTTTAGGGAAAAATAATCATCATTCTTGTAAAGACCTATGTTAAGCATTCAAATGAATAGTTATCTTGCATGAATCTTTTCCTTCACTGCATGTAAATTTATATATATATATATATTTATATTTTTTTGTCTTATGATTAATTTTTAAATGCTTTTTTCTAGAACTGCATATTTGCCCATATTATAAATAGGTTTTATGCAGTTTCTTGACTACTTGTACATGTGTACAACATCTTAACCAACTGCTTAATTGACTATTGATGAACTGTTTTATTTTTCTCTTTTTCTGTAGTAGTACAATCTGATCGAGTTGCAGCATATCTCTTAACTGAAAAGCTTGCTCTCTTGGTGACTGCCTTCTTGGTTTAAAAAGTGAAAATCTTTGTAGAAAACATTAAAATCATATGAGATTCTTCGAATAGGAAGAAAAGTAGTGAGTATTTATATGAGCATGAAAGCATCAAATTATAATCCCACGCATAATAGGTATATTGTTTGTATCATCTAATTTTTTATGTTATAGAGAAAGAGTTATGAATATTGTCTTGTTCTTTAAAAATTTTCAACTTTCTTATTTCACTAAGATTCAATTCCAACATTGTGACTCTTTTACATGTCAAATAATTAAGTCTATTCTTGTATCTTGCACTACCAGATTACTATGCATTTTATTTGTTCTAAATTTTTTGCCCAATGATTCAAAAGCAGGTAAAATTGCATCGATAGACCCAGAGTGGTCCGATCCTTTCCTACACCCTCTTGCGCATAGCGGGAGTTTTATGCGTCGAGTACAAATGTCCCTATTCTTTATCATATTTATATGGAAAATCCTAATGTTTTGCTTATGATTGACTTGGGCATGGTTTTAGCTTATTGAAGTATTGAACTATTCCTTGTGGTTGTTTATATAGGTAATCATAACGCATAGAATTATTATTTGGGGGAACTTCGTTCTCGCACTGCAAATTTACTCGAATATGAGATATCACATTAATTTTAAATTGTTCTTTTCTAATGCCCTCTTAAAGTTCAAGCAAGAAACTTCACAAAATTGTGCTTTTCTCATATGCTCAGTACCTTACATGTTATGGCCATCTACTTTCTTCTTTCAAATCTCATCTGCTTAGTCCCTTATAACTTAATATTATTAACTCCGTCATTGTATCATGCAAATGAAACTATGCTGGTTCTGGTTCACTTGGTGCAGTCAGATGCTATAATTCATGCAATGTTACAAATTTTGCGAAGTTAGTGTTGGAAAATGATTGTGTTCCTTATTGCTGCTTCTTACATTTGTCTGCTGAAGAGATTCAGGATACTAATTTCTTGTTCGAGGAGTGATAGCTTCTATTGATTAGAAAGTATAGGTGCAAACAGCAAAAGACTGAAGATACATATCGGTTGTCCTCTGTAGACTGAAGTGCAAAATGTAGCCCTCCTGCAGGATATTCTGAAATAGGTTTTCTTTTAATGCAAAATTGAATTGATATTGGATTGAAAAGGTTTCTAACTTTTTTCTCCTACTTTCATTTCTGAGGGCCCTCATTGTCATTACATGAAACATTAGACTTTTGTTGGTATAGTTGAAAAGGACCCACAGAATCTGCTTTTGGTGCACCTTTTGGGTAGTGGATTCCCTGTGACACCATCCCAAAGGGTCAAAACAAACCAACCCCCATTTGTTCCACCGTGTGATAAAGACCCATTGATTCACCAACTCCACTTTTTGTGTCTACTAGCTTGGTTGTACATTCCATTGGGGGTTGTTTGTTTTTAGTTAATCCATGGAAGTAAGGATGTTTTGCAGGAGTGGCATTTCCATAATGAGGGAGCGAATTGGGGTATAGCCAATTTTGTTGTTTGGTTTTGAGTTATGTGAGACCTCTTTAAAATGAAGACTTGCTGACTTCAGGTGTTTTGGAATGGGGAAAGTGCAATGGAAGTAAGGGGCAAAGGAAAGTGGCCTCATAAAGGATGGTCACTTCTCCCAAACTTTGCTAGGTCCAGGCTTGGAAGTTAGTTCAAGCCAGTTCAGGATACTGAGAGAAGTGGGGAAGTCCCACTTTCCCCATTTTCTTACAAACAAATATATGAACCGGGGAGGTCAATCGACTTCCTGACTTCACCTACTTCACCGTAAAACCCAAAAAGTCGACCATTTATGTGAATATGCAACTGCTTGAAACTTCAAGATCAAACATGTACAATAACATTTACTTCACCAACGCCCTCTTGGCCTATTGGTACCGGGTCTTTTGCATAAGACGGATGGAGTGTGTTCTCCTGGGTGATCCTGGGATTGAGCCCCACACGCACAAGGTGAGGGCTCATGTGTGTGTAGCTACTAAGCTCCATGTCTAGGCACACCCATGACTTCCCTCATGGGGGGCGCTTGAACCTTTGTCAAAAAAACAAAAAAAAAACATTTACTTTGTTCATACTTGTTTTATTACAAGGAACTTGGGTTAATTGTTAGCCTCGTAATTATTTCCTTGGACAGTCGGCAAAGTGAGTTGGATAGAAACCACTGCCGAGAGACCAGGTAGATTGTTGCATCCTTTATATTTTGAAGCATTGATGTATTATTCTAAGCTTGTCTCCGACAAAACAAAGTAATACATGCTAATGTGCAATGTTTACTTAGCAGTGTCACAGTTTATGGTTCTTCAAGTTCTATGCGAAAAAGGTGCCTGCTTCTGACTTGGATTGGTTTTCTTGTAAGAGTTCAAATCCTAATGAAGGATGCAGAGCCATGCAATAAGGTAGCTCACCAATTAATCACCGAATTTTAGTTGATCAATCACTATCCAATGTTGATTGGGAGTGTTTTCTTTGCATTTTTTTTAAGAACTTCCTGTTAGTTTCTGAACAATCATCTTCTTATAACAGTATCTTTGATATTCTCCAAGTTAAATACTCCTTCGATAATATTTGGTTGAAATTGTATCTATACTAGTTCAATTCTGTGATTGTTATTCTGGCTGCAGATTCTTCGGCCGCCACAGTGAGTATGCATTCACACGTTCGATAACATCTTATATTAGCAATCAAGTTTGACTTATGCCTCATAATCTTGTTGGTTTTCGAGCTTGATTTTCCTTTGCCTTTATGCAGCTTTGTTTTAATTGGGAAGGGGGATGCATTCCGGCATGGACATACTGCTTGTTTATTTGTTTTGTTCTGTTTATAGGGGACCATCAATTCAGCCTCAAGCTGCATTTTAACAGGCTGTTAAAAGATGCTGTCGCCACTTCTGTCTTGTCTTCTGCTCCTACTGTTTATTCTCTGCAAAGTCTAATATGACTTAACAGGTAGATTTCTGTCAAAGTTTATTACTTTTTAATGGTGTCTTGCCATTGGTGGTCCACAAGATCAAAGTAATTGCTTTTATGGGACAATCATATGAACAAAATTGGGCCACCACTGAAACATGGTCATTTGCAGATAGTATTAAGTACTCCCGAAAAGCAATTTTGGAATGCGGTTTGTAGCATTTGTTTTTTTCTTGAAAAGAACCTGATCAAGGGAAGATTACGTTTTGCGCAAATGTCGTGTGGATGCATCTTTGATATGCAGTTTTCTGCAATCACTCTGTTTTATACAAGTTGATTGATTATTAATTCTTCGGTGTGCAGCTTGGTGTTCTCTCAATTTCTGATTTTCAAGTTTGATTGCCTTCTTGTGTATATTTATCACACAAACTCTCCATGTGGACATGCAGATATTCTGTTATCTTTCTTCTGGAAAATTTGTTGATCAACATCTCTGATGTGTTATGTGGAATTCTTCTGTTAGATCTCTCATATTTCTACTGATTTCTATAGAACCACAAATTCGGTAAACATAAACTCATGCAAATTCAAGAATATCTAGGTTTATTGCTACTAAAGTCACAGATATTATGAGTTGGCTCAAGCTTCTCTCCTATCAGAAAGGTACAATTCCTTTCATATCAGAAGATACAGTTCATTCTAGTTTGAGTTTGCAAAACAGAGTCCTTCAAGGTTTTCATCAATCTGTCATTCTGCAGGGTCAGACCGCATCGTGAGGTGCAAATCCAACTGGAATCAGGAAAGAGTCCATACACTCCAAAAATGTGGGCCTTCTGAAGCAGTTTTAGATCAATAATCAATTCTTTGCAGACAGGTGAGTCACAAGAACTACTGTTCTTCAGTGTTGCTGAGTGTTTTCTTATTTCCTGTCCATTGAACCAGTACTACATCTACACTGTCCATCATCAATCAATCTTTTGCTTTTAATCATCATCTTATGACTTGTAGAGAAAAAGAACCTCTTAATTAGAATTTTTTTTCTCTGATTGGTTGCATTAGAAAGAGAGTAGCAACAGAAGGCATCAGAAAACTTATACAACACCATGGTCATTTGAGAGGTTGAGATCTATTGAAGAAAGTTCATGCAAATAGGATCAACTCAGACCAGAGCAACCTCCTCTTGAATCTCTGCTACCAACTGATAGACTGCGGTTGCCATGTCGTCTACCGATGCGCACTTGCACTCTTCTTCTACCTACACCAGATCAAAGAGAACACAATGCATCAAATTTGCGATCTTTTTGTATCATGAACCTGAATCTCATCAGTCATCAGTAAGCAACTGCCACATACCTTGAGACTGAAACAGTATAACACGAAATGTTCGACAGTGGTCACATTGAGGTGAAGCGTCATAAGACGGAGATTATTCAGACCGGCCACCAGCTTCAGCAGTTGCTTCGGCCGCCTCTTCGCAAGGATCTTGAGGTTGGCATGGCCTTCAACCATTGTCACCTCTATGTCAGCATTGGCCAATCGCCTCTCAGCCGTAGTTTCATTAGTAATGCCCGATGAACTTGTAGTGACTGCAATGCCGTCTGTGTTGCAAGAAGTTGTGGAAGAGTACTGAGGAAAGGTGAAGTGGTTAGTAAAGGGGGCTGAAACACAATCTGCATTGTTGTGCCTCTGCTTGATTAGCTTCTGAGCTTCCAGAGATTGATGGAGTTGCTCTAATTCCTTCACAAAGTTTATTGCCCCTCCAATAATGGAGGCTTGATCACTCTATTCATGCACAGCAAAAATCACAGCAAAATGGAATTCAGAAACAATCTCTCAATCCAAATCAAGAAGCCATCTAAATTCATGTGAAACTCAAAGAATGGATGCATGCATGCAGAGTTTCATTGATATACCCTTTGAACGTAGGACGGTGGCATGAGTCGCCGGAGGGTGGCCAGGTACTCATTCATCTGTTTGCGGCGGTTTCGCTCCACAGCAATGTGAGTCATTCTCTGGTTCTCAACCTCTTCTTTGTTCTTCAAACTCCGAGTGCGCCGCCTCTTTCTCTGCCTCCCCTCTGCCACCCCGCCGGCCTTGCTGCCTTCTTTGGTGCATATCTCCGGCGACAAGGACACAAGCTGCCAGTCCTCAGCTTCCTGCAAACCCATAGATGACCAAGAAGAAGAAGACTCCCAGCTGCCATGCATTCCACTCAGCATTCTTACATCCTCTTCCTCTCCAACACCCAGAAAGCCATAAGCATGTGATAGCTCTCTACCATTGTGAGCAAATGGAACCTCTTGTGGAAAAACCACTGCCTCCAAGGCCATTGAGATTTCTATCTATGTCTATATCTATGTCTTACCTTTCTCTCTGTGGAGAAGAGGGTAGAAGGAAGAAGAAGATGATGATTTCTATAGAGCTTAGAAGAGAACAAAAACAGCAGAAGGGTTGCCACGTGAGGAGAGCAACAGGTAACATGCATCATGGCTTGGAGTGTAGGCAAGTTTGGTTTTTTCCCCCAATTTTTCTTAGTGGGGTGGTGGGAATGATATTTAGAATAATCCGAGGGTTTTCATACACAAACCCGAAACCGATAACTTCTTAGAACAATTTGGAGGTAACTCAAGGTTTACACAGTATAGAGTATAAGGTACAAAAGATGTAAGATCAATAGTTCAGGCCCTGGGTATCCTAGTTGATCCCGTGGTCTTTTGCACCCTGCTCTCTTTTCCCTAGCCGGTAGTCATCATGTCTGTCAAGATATCCAGATCCTCTCAAGGTGAAAGTCAAGCTCTGCTTCGCAATTGTTTCTAATGCCACTACTTCTTAGATGGATACACTATATCAAACCAAGAAAATATTAGGAAATCAATCCATTTGGATGGTTTCCGTGAAAACGTAATGTGTTATGTTATGTTGGCTTTTGGGCTTTGCCCCTGAAAAAATGTTAGATAGTTTGAAAAAAGAATTAATAAATACTTGAAATTTTTTTTTACCTAAAATCAAAGAGGTTTTAATGATTTAAAGTTCTTCTAAGACCATGTTAAACAAGCTTTTAGACTCTAATATATGGAACTTGTTAGAACCTATATACAATTTATTTAAGGTTTAATTTGTTGCCATTATTAATAGTATATTTAGGCATATATTGACATAGGATATTGGTCGGGCTTGGGTCGAGATACCCGGGTATTGGAAACCCTAGTTTTGTAGTTTTCCATTTGGTAATAATTAATTTGGTGAGGTTGCAAGGACCATATCAAAAGTTTAGAGGTGAAATGTGTGAAGAAGAGGCAGAGAATCTATGCACTCTGCTGGTCTTTGTATAGAGTACAGCATGACCTATACAGTGTTTGAGCATGTGATAACCATCCCTTGCTAGGGTTAGGGTTTACTTCTTTTCTCCATTTGGTTTTTCATTTGTTTGTTTTTATTCATTTTATAAATTTTGATTAAATAGATTTTGCACATAATATAGTTTTGCTGTGGGGGAAAAAAATCAAACTGTTACATTTATATATAGAGTAAAATATGAGAAAATAAATAAATAAATACATCATTGTATTTGGGAAGCATACTTGTGAGTTGTGAGAAACCACTTAATATAAAAATAAATTAAGGTTCAATTTTATATTTTGGGTTTTACATATATTCTTACTGCTTGAAAATCATAATTTTTTAATCTACCATTTATTTCATCCTATAAAATGACTTGTAAGATCATTATAATTTCTTTTATAAATATAGATAAACCAATTTTATTAGAAATAAAACGATAGGGATGTTATATTGGAAAATGAAAAAGATACATTAATTTGCCTTCTACGTCATCATCACCTAGAATTCCTACTTCTCTCTCTCACTATTTCGGATCTCATCATTGCTTGTGGGTTGTGAAAGAACTCCTTCGGTGAAAACCAAGTTTTTTTTTTTTCACCAAGGTCTCTGTTGTCTCCAATTTACTCATTTGTATCTTCTATTTCTTTCTCGTTAAAGGCTCTATAAAATCACTATAATTTTATTTTCAAAATTTTGGTAGTCATATAAATAAAGGTAGAAGTGTCATTCACGAGCAAAAGGATCTCCATTGGAAATAACATAAACATAAACATGTAGGCTTTAGAATATTTAGATTTTAGGGAACTATGAAAATATAAGGGTTTTAAACCCCCTAATAATTTTCACTCTTAACTCCTGACTTTTGGACATGTACTCTTAATTTGTCTCCAAATGTGGTCCATCCAATGCTTCTACTCAGAAGGATCAGAGAATCAAATTCAGAAGCTATCTGAGATTAATTATTTGATAGAATTGCAGAAATCAGCGGCGGAGACAATGGTTTTCTGAAAGATCTCATCCTCTAATTTAGAGTTTCTTCATTGTTTTTATTAAATATTATTAATACTAGTACACATTAACTATATATTATTGATCTATTTTGTCGCTAATTCCATGTTTAATTAAGCAATAAGATTAGTCGGAGTAGTGCAAGTTGTCTATCTAGTCTAGTGATACCTACTACTCTAGAGAGTATTAGTTTTATGACATGTTAACAAATTTGATTAGTACTTAATAATTCTTTTTGTTCTTAAGATAAGATTCCAATCAGGGATTACTGTAAGACATGCCATGCAACGTAATCGTGGTCCTGGTCTTCGTGCTTTTGATTAGTGTGGTTATTCTTTAATTATTCTTAATCATGGTTGTTTAATCCAAGATGTTGCATTATTAGATTTGGGAATTATGCACTTAGAATTCTTAGGCAAGAATGTGATTCTGTGGCGTTAAAGTATGTGTATCATGTGTGCCTTGAAATTTAGATCGGAAAAGGAGGAATGATGAAAAGATGGGCATTAGTCTAGCGGTATATGATCGGGTCCTGTGCGTTGGGGCATTCTCTTGGGCAAGGTCCCGTGATCGAATCCTCGGCCTCGTAAATAGGGTGAGCAAGCTTGAGTAAAGTATATTCCTTGAGATTTGTACGCGCAGCATCGAGGTCGTGAGGTGGGTCGTAGCTGTCGAAGCATTCTACTCCTTAGAGTCCATAGCCACGTCCCTGACTATCCCCTAAGTGGGGGTCTTTATGGCCTTAGTCAAAAGACAAAAAAAAAAAGATGGTATAATTAGTCAATTTTGAGTGTTTATAAATAGAGAGTATTAGGGTCCGTTTGATATGCGAAAGAGAACAACACAAGAGTACAACACAGTACAAGTGGTTGTGGGACAACACAACTGTTTGTATTGTTCTTTGTTTGATATTTAATAAACATCACAAAACTTTTTTGTGTTGTTCTCCGTTTGTTTTGCGCAAGTACTGGACAAAAGACTATAAAATTATTATAATACCCTTGTGCTTTCTTATGTTGTTTTGGAATAAATTTTTTAAAAGTTTTAATATAAATTGAGGGCAAAATTTTCTTTAACTTGAGGACATTGTTGTAATTTTAATATAAGTTTGGGGCAATGTTGTAATTTTTAATATAGATTGAGAGCAAAATTGTCTTTAAGTTGGGGTATTGTTGTAATTTTGATATAAGTTGGGGGCAAAAATGTCTTCCAGTAGGGGGCATTGTTGTAAATTTTAATATAAGTTGGGGGAAAAATTGTCTTTAATTTGAGGGCAATTGTAATTTTTAATATAAATTGGGAGCAAATTGTCCTTAAGTTGGGGGCATTGTTATAATTTTAATATAAGTTGAGGGCAAATTTGTCTTTAAGTTGGGCGCATTACTGTAATTTTAATATAAGTTGGGGGCAAAAATGTCTTTAAGTTGGGGACATTATTATAAATTTTAATATAAATTCGGGGCAAATTTGTCTTTAAGTTGGGGGCATTGTTATAATTTTTAATTTAACTTAGGGGCAAATTTGTCTTTAAGTTGTCTTTGTTCATTATATTTTGGAGGGACAAAATTTTCTACCACTTGCACAGCACTCAAAACAACTTCTTAGGTTGTACTTAACATTCCATTTGCAAATCAAACAACGCATGTGCTAAAACATCATTCCGCTGGTTGTCCTCATTTATTCGCACATCAAACGGACCCTTAGAGTAACCAATGTGTTTTTTATTTTTTAATTTTTTTAAATAAATGTGGACAAGCTATTGGGAGCGTGATTCGAACCTTCAACTTTGTGAGAGGAAATGAGTTAACCAACTTCCCTTATAAAAATTAATAACTAATGTGCGGTTTTGTAATTAGCATGACATCAAAGTGAAATTGGGTTAATAAGTTTATTTGCAAAGTGGCCAGCTAAAAAGACTAGCATATATCAAAAGGGTGTATTAAAGTAACTAGTAGTCTCATAATGGTTAAGCTTTTTAGGTTGAATCAAACACAAATAATGTGTTTGGTCCGCATATAACAGAGGGAACATTATGGCAGAAGTTTTGAGAGTTTACTTCTTTTTCTTACGTGGTTTACATTTTTTGTTGTTGATAAACGCCAATGTGCCTATTAGAAGCGTATTTGTAGGTGTGGTTTTCAACACTCCTTACGAGAGAAAATGAGTTACTTTTCTTAAGGTTGGCTTCCTTCCGAGGGTGACATTGATCGATCGAATCCATATAGACACATACTTTCCGTCATGTGTATGCATATACATTTTAGCTTGATTTGTTTGTAATTAATCAACAGTCAAAATGAAATAAAGGGGAAGAGTTTAGAGCGAGAACTTTTGTACTGTAAACCTCTTGCATGCTCAAGGCAGGTTAATTGATCCACTGTCACGTATGAACACATGAAGTACATGCAATCTGTGAGTACTGTTTGTTTTGCATTGTATTAGAGATTGATGGATGTGGCTCCTCACATATCTTTTGCTTTGTTTTCATTCTTTTCAAATTAATCATACGTGGTCCTCACATGTTTTGTTCATAAATTATAGGGATAATTAATTTTTATATCCAATTTCTGTTTCCCATTGTTTTATTTATGGACATAAAACCTTCATAAGTTGAATCGCATAAATATATATTTGTATCATGGATATATGTGGTCCATTATTATATAATGTGGAGTGTAAGCAAATGAACTTTTGCTAAAAATATAGAACTGATCAAGTATGGATGTTAGCATGGTGCAAACTTAGAGATTGTGACACATTGGTACATGATTGGATTCCTTTAGCTAATGTCCTGCATGGATATTGTAAATGATTCCATATTGCATGTCCCACTTTCCCATGATATATATAGATAAGGTACATGCATCCTCACAAGGAAAAACAGAAATAATGAAACAAAAAGAAAGGGAAAAGGAGCTTGTACATATGAGAGATATAGGGACCAATGAAATTCTCATAGATGCTTGTTGTTTGTTGTCCATTAGAGTCATCCATCTCATTGTTTGTATCTTTGTCATCTATGATTGGACCTCGGAAATTATTTTTGGTACTACAACTTGGTTGAGATTTAGAAACTTGGACACTACAAACCTTTTGCATTTTGTTGGTTGGTGATAACCAAATCACCTTACTTGACCTAATCATGTTGGTTGAGTCTATGGAAGGGTATTTTGGGAACCATGCATGTTATATCTATCTTGATAGTTGATAGGATTAGAATTAGAGTAAAAATAAGAGATAAAATAGAGTTTGAGATCTTTTTGGATAAAAGTTTCTTCTCTGAACCACATTTTATTTTTATAAATTTGGAATTCGAGTTCATATAACACAACCAAGGTACAAAAGTACAACAATCATTCAGGTTATGTATCATGGTCGTACGATCAACTTCTCGAACTTTTCTCCCTCCTTGGAGTGTCATCCCTCAAGGCCTCATCACTTTCGTTAACTTGTTGTGGACTCCTCTTGAGAATTTCGCGCCTATTTCAAACTCGAGGTGCTTAGATATGGGTCTTTGGATCAAACCAAGATGAGAAAAATAATATAGCGATTAAGTTTTAAGAAAACACACCATTTATCTTGAAAACATTGGGTATTTCTTTCTCCCCATAAAGTGACAACTAGGGTTATGAGATCTCATTCCCATTTTAGTGTTTTGTCCACCCTTAAGTGGATCTCCATGAAGCTCCAAAGGTCCTGGAGGTTCACTGGTGCATCTTGTATATTGAAGATTCCTCGGAAGTGTCACCATATGTTAGAGGTATATATGCAGGAAATGAGGAGATGATTCACCGATTCTTCTTCTGATTCACAAAGGAATTCCTCCCCAATTTCGCCTATGGAGATTATCCAGGGTGAGGATTCTATTTTCCTTTGATATTCATGCAAATAATTTGACTTTTAGAGGACATGGTTTCTTCCATAAGTCCTTTTGTAGGTCACTTTGAATTCCGCCATCTACCCTGATAAAGGAAAGCGTTTTAATTGAGAATATCTATGCTGGCGTTAGCTTCCATGTTCTTTCATCAGGTATGGGGTTTAGTGGGTGAGTATTCATGAGATGTTGTAGTAGGGGTTGGAACTCTGCGATCTTTCTTTGCGGGATGGGAGCTGCTTTGAGAAGTGGCTTCCCTCTTTGTAACTTCTCCTAGGCTTCCTAGATTAATGTGGATTTTTTGAGGATTAGAGGTCGAATGTTTGGATGCTTTTTCTAGTGTCACTATCCCTCTATCTAGTTGTCCATCCAGAAGTTTATAAAGCTTCCATGTTTTGAGTTAGAGATAATGTTGGCGAGTATAACTGGGATTTCTCGACAGACGCCTTTCAAGAAGTTGGATGTCGGTCCTGGGCTTGTTTATAGGAATCAATGAATCCCCCTCAGAAGTATACTTCTTTGAATATTTTGAGGCATGTCCCAGCTTTCCAATGAGTATCCTCCACCATTATTTACCTAAAAGTGCCCCGTTGAATTCTCGTAGGTTGAGGTTCTCCATCTCTCCTGTGTCTTCAGTCAGCATAATCTTTTTCGGCTGACCGGATGGTAAGAATGTGATTCTTTGTCCACCTCTTTCCATAGAAAGTCTCTCTTTATTGAGTTTATCTTACGGACTACCCATTCTGGTAATCGATAAATTGACATCCAATGGATGGGCATCGTGGAAAGTACAGAGTTGAGTAGGGTAAGTCTTCCCCTAATGAGAGGAATTTCTCTTTCCATGATGCCAGTTTGCTTCTCATTTTCTCAATAAGCTCCATCTAGTCTTTCTTTCTTTGGTCTTCCTCTTGAGATTGGTACTCCCAGATACTTGATTTAGGAAGATTGCTATTAGATAGCTAATGATTTGGTCCATGCCCCGAGTTGTATATCCCTCTGTTTTTATTGGGATGATGACGTTTTTAGTGAAGTTTATTTGCAACCGTGAGATACCCTTAAATAGGTAGAAGATTAGTTTCAGAATTCTGAATTTGGCAAGGTCTCTAATACAAAAGACTAGGAGGTCGTCAGCGTATTGGAGGAATGTCACTAGGTTTTCCCTATTTTGTCCTATTTGGGCTCCACTATATAAGCTTGCTCTAACGGCTTCATTGAACATGCTGGAGAGCACATCTATTGTGAGTACGCACAGTAGGGGTGAGAACGGATCTCCGTGTCGTAGCTCCCTTTTGCTTCTTACATATCTCGAGAGGGTCCTATTAATAAGGAATTGGGCTTTGGATGAGCAGACTAGCATCCTTGTCCATTGAGGATCGAAGCCTCTTGTTTGTAAAATTTTGAGGAGAAAATTCCAATCCATTATGTTGAATTCTTTTTCGAAATCTGCCTTGATCAATACTTCGTTGTGCTATTGTTTTTCAGCTTTTGTATAAGCTTTTCTGACGCGACAATATTGTGTGTATGTGGGCTTGGGCAGCTTTTTGATAAGCACTTCTATGTGTCTCTGAACTGAGGCAAGGAGGGCTGGCATAATGGGCCTGGGCAGGTTTCAGCCTCTGCTGCTGATTTGGAGATGGGTCTATCAGGTGGGCATATTAGGCTTGGGCTTTGGCCTGGCTCAGGTGCAGTTCTCTGCCTTCTCACAGCCTCGTCATCTGTATGGGTCTCACACTTGCCAGTTGGTCCCACTTTTCCCCTTCCACCTGTCGTGTGTGTGGCACTCATCTTTGCCAACAGGGTAGGCACGTAGCATGACACGTCATCTTTCTTATGGTCTGCTAGCTTGGAGTTATGAAGAAACTTGGAGATCAAGCTTGAGTTAGTAAGAGGAGTCTCACATTGAATATGGTTGTGCTCCTAAGTTCATGAGATACATCCTTCCTTTGTAATCTTCATATTTATAGTCGATTTATAGTTTCGGCGTACTTGTGATATAACCTGTAAATTCTTGTGTTGTGATTGCGTTTGGTGCTGCTTCAATTTTCTTCCCTTCTTTATATATTCATTATGCTAGATGTGGGTGATGTTATAATGTGTTTGAGTGGTTTGATTATAGTGGGGACTGGTTTCAAGGGTCCAACAATGGTGATTTTGCCAAACTTATTTATTTTGGTGTGTTTGGATTGAGATTTGAGAGGAATAAAGACAAAGATAGTGTTCGAAATTTTTGGTTGGTAAAACTTTTAATTCACAAATTTAATGTTTTAGTTTCAGTTTTTCGTATTAGATTACTTCTCTAAATAGAGAAAAAAAAAATCTTAAATATATATACTCTGCAAGGGTATATGCTAAAACAAATTCCAATATCAATGCAGGGGTATGTGGGAAATTATGAGGTTTTGTGGAGCTATAAAATGAAAAAAAAAAAAAAACTTGTTTTACATCTTCAGGACTGTATGATTTGTTAATTTATTTATTTTTTAATTCTATGTAGTCAGTGAGTTTTGGTTTTTTCAATTTAGGATGGAAACCGGTTGCACTTAAAGTCTGTGAGTGTGGATTGCTGGACATGATATTCTTTCTTTCTGGAAACCTTCAAAGGTAATGGTTTGTGTTATGTTGTAGTTTAGAATCACAAGATGAGAGCAAGATGTTTGATAAAATGCTGCTGATAAATTTATGTATTGTAATTTTTGCATATATGGAAGATTTTATACTTTTTTGCTTTTAGGGTTTCTGATAATGTGTTCTTTTGAATAGGATTGGAATGTAATAGTTATTTTTTTTTTATTAATTGTCTCTTTGATTAGAATAGTTTGGGAGCAGAGAAAATACCCAAATTTTATAGAAATTTTTTTACTACTATTTAGGAGTTGTGTAGGATTTCATATATTTTGTTCACTTACATGTTTCTTTAAGTTTGTTCTTAGTTTGAAGTGTTAGTTCACTTGGGATACATCTTCTATTGAAACATAAAACAGTAGTAATTCGATCATAGACTGAAATATTCTTGAATCCATGTTGTTCTGTATGTTTCCTTAAGGAAAAATACAATAGTAATAAAAGAATTAAACACCATGTAAATTTAGAGCCATTGTTTGAAAATCATAATGTACACTTTCTTAGCAACTTGACCAATAAAAAGTAGCCAAGGAAAAGCACCACTAGAAACCCAAAATATGACAATGGAAGTTCTGTCATTCCCATAACTCTTCCAACAACAGTATATGGTATAAGAATGCCTACAGCAGAGACCAAAATTGTCGATAAAATGACGGGACTTGATGCCATGTCCTGCACAAATGGAATTCTTTCGGTCCTGATCAGATGAATGATAAGCACCTGCATAATCAGACCCTCAACAAACCAAGCTGAATGAAAGAATGCAGATTCTGGAAGTGTGTGTGCACCGTAGTAAAACCAAAGAAACAAGAAGGTGATAATGTCAAACATAGAACAAACTAGCCCATTCCACACCATGAACAATGGCAATTCCTTAGATGACCAGTGCTGAGGCGCCTTCATATATTTTTCTTCCATTTTGTCCCATGGAATTGCAATCTGGCCAAGGTTGTATAGGAAATTTTGTATTAGAAGCTGACCAGGACTCAATGGCTCAAACTGTAGGAATATAGTGGCAATGAGGAGTGAGATGATACTGCCAACATTTGCAACCAAAGACATCTTAATGTACTTCATTGTGTTTCCATATGTTAACCTGCCAAGTTCCACTCCAGATACAAGAACATTCAAGTCTTTCTTGAGTAAGATAATGTCTGCAAGGTCCTTAGCTGCAGATACTCCAGAGTCTACTGATATTCCAACATCAGCTGCATCCAAAGCTAAGGAGTCATTTATTCCATCGCCTAGATAACCGACAACATTATTTCCTTGTGTTTGCAGTGACTGCACTACTTGTTGCTTCTGTAAAGGAGTAAGGCGAGCGAGAACTGTGGCTCGTTTGATTGCCTCATGGAACTCACTGTGGTTGAGAAGTTCAAGTTCTGGTCCAGTTGTTACATGTGTTGTCTTGATACCAACTTCTCGGCATACCTTTATTGCCAAGGTGAGGGAATCACCAGTTAATACTTTTGCCTTAACTCCTTTCTCTGCTAATCCCCAAAGAGCTTGCTTAGCTGAGTCTTTTGGTGGGTCAAAGAAAGAGATTAAGCCAAGGAAAACCATGCCGGCTTCAATTCCTGTCTTATCAATGACCTCAACAACAGTTTTCTGCAAGAACAAAACATCTGATTATAGTATGATCTCTTATTTAATGATTTTGTTTCTGCAATTTTTCTTAAATCTATTTAGCAGAACTCTTCATATAAAACCATTATTAACATGTAACAGAGTTGTATAATTGAATTATGAACTATCCATTCTAGATTCTACAGAGATTCAGACTTGTAATATTGTTGTGGTAGTGAAGCATTGTCATCAATTTAAAAAATTCTGAGGAGAAGAATTGAAAGCATACTGTTGATATTGACATTTTTCTTGCTGCTACTCCGAGAACTCGCAGTCCTTCATTACTCAATGTTGTGCTCATTTGAAGAATCCTTCTTCTGTCTTCTAAGGTGAGGGATACTGTTGCACCTCCATCAATGAGCTCAATTGAATTACAAATGTTTAGAACTTCTTCAAGTGCTCCTTTTGTTATTATGTACCTTGTGTTATAGGAATTTTCCTCATCAATAGAATCTGAACATGTTTCAGCAATGACTGACATTCTTCTCCGGGTAAAATCAAAAGGTATCTCATCAACTTTCTTCCACTTGGATGATTGAAATCTGTATCCTCGAGTATAAACATATGCAAGAATTGCATCGTCCATTGGACCTTTCAACGCATCTTGGAAGAAGGAATTCAGAAATGCAAACTTTAGAACTTTCTGTTTGGGAAATCCCCAGCCATCTAGATGGTGAACCATTATAACTCTGTCCATTGTGAGAGTTCCAGTCTTATCGATACATAGGATGTTCCTGGAACAAACAAAAAGCAGATTAATGATAAAATGACTTCTCTAATTACTAATTTAGGAGAATTAACTGCAACTATGTTGTTTAATTTATCCATGAATTCTGATCATGCATAAGCTTAAAATACCTTTGATAGAAATATCTTTTTTAGACTTACATCTCTCCCATGCTTCTGATTGCCGATAAGCTCTTAACTATGCAGCTGCATCTAGCCATTGCAACAGATCCTTTCGCAAGACTTGTATTTACTATGAGTGGAAGCATCTGTGGAGTCAATGCCACTGCGACCGATATTCCAAATATAATACTCTCACTCCAGTTACGAGATGAATAATAATCAGAAAGAACTATAACTGGGACTACCACTACCATCATACCGATAAGTGCATATGATACACACCGAACACCCTTCTCAAAAGCATCTAGTGGCCTCTTGTTTTGAAGTGTAGAAAAAATCGTACTCATGTAAGTATCAGAACCTGTGGAAATCACCAATCCAGTGCCACATCCAGATACTACACTTGTTCCCTGAAATATAAATGTTTCTTGTCATAACTTCATAATTTTTATTGATTAAAGTGAATAAACAAGCAATTCTCTGTAGACATTACCATTAAGCATATATTCTTTAGGTCCAGTAAAGAAGTGGTTCTATTTGCTGTGGTATCTGCTGCTTTTTCAATTGTCCCCGACTCTCCTGTTAATGAAGACTGACTGTTCGAGAAGTATAATAAATTGTCAATGTTTTCTACTAGTGGATATAAAGAAGAGAAGGTTAAAAGGAATCACTGATATTGTCATACCTTACAATTAGATCTTTGGATGTCAATAACCTCACATCACCAGGAAAGAGATCTCCAGGGCGGAAAATTATAATATCACCAGGAACTATGTCTCTCTGATCAATTTGAACTATCAATTCTGTCTGAACAACTCTGCCAGCACATCTCTGGACTTTGATAGGTGACTTTAGGAGCCTTAAAAGTTGCATGGCAGATTTTGAACTGCTGTACTCCTGCATTTCGATTGATATGGTTAAGTTACACTTTACATTTCTGTAATTTGTGTTGCAATTTTTAACATAAGGCGAAATAATTGTGGATTAATGGACAAAGTTTAAATTCTTCTCTGTAGAATGTTACCTGGCGCAACCGAACTCCAACACTGATAAAAACTAGCATGACCATAATGCTTCCATTGGCTAAATCTCCTGCTATGTATGACAGGATTGACATGACTATTAGAATGAAGTTAAAAGGATGTAGGAATGAATTCCAGAAGAGCTGCCACCAACTTGGGAAAGCAAGGTCAAGAGGAATGTTTGGACCCCTTTCCTTCAGCCTCCCTCTCTGCTTCCTTGAAACTCAAGCCTGTGAAATGGTGAACTCATGCCATGTTATTTGTTTCCTCTGAATTCTTATTTGGTTAGTATATATCACATGCTTCAAATGTGCATAGATTTTCAACCACGGATGATAAATCTAAATGTTTTGTTATGTTGCCATTACATCCCTCACAATTAAGATGCTCAGCTCTTCTTAAACTTGCTGCCAAAAGTTCAAATGAAAATTAGTGACAATAATACTATGGGCTCAATTACAGTTGAAGGATGGATGCCATGTTGATTTTAAATGATTTCAGCTCATTAAATTTAAATGACCAGATTAAACTTTGTAGTGGTCTTGCTAATGTCTTGGTTGAAGAACAGGTCAATGTCTCATCGAGGTAATATTATGACGGTTAATTGATGTCGGACATATGGTAGAGATTTTGAATAATCTAATCTTTGAATGAGAATTGAGTTAATTGTTGCAGAACTGAAGTGAATTATTGAAGTGTGTATACTGATAGGATGAGAGACACTAACTTAGATATTCAAATTCATATTTATTAAATTAACCGAATTATACAAGTTATCGCATTTACCTCTTTCTGTTGATCTGACATACTCAAAGACCAAATCCTTATCAGCCTGGGCCAAAGTGTGTATCCATGAGTACACTTTCTCCTCCACTTCTGATCGCCCCCCTGTGTCGTTCCTATCTGCAGAATTGCCAAAACACTAAAAATAAAAAACTATACTAGCATACAAAATCGCAGAGAAGTAGAACAACTAACTGCATTTTTTGCTTACTTTTTGCAATGAACTTCTTGAAGAAACTGAAGATGGAAGCATTCAACAAGGTCTGGTTTGCATTTGATTCATTTATGTTATGATACCTCCTTACAAGTTTTGCATGAATGGCATTTGTTGCACTCATGAGCTCTTCTTGGTTTTCAAATGTTTAGAAAGATGGATGTGAAGACAGGAATGACAAGGTGAACATTTGAGCTCTTGGATGCCTGATTATCTCTCAATCTCAACAACCAAGCATGGTTTTTTGACTGTTTGGTATACTGTGAGGATTGTTGTTTAACTAACATTCCTTGTGGGACTTTTGATTAGAGTGGGGCACGGGCCGGTTAACCGGGCCCGGCGGGCCCCACCCGCCGGTTCCGGGCCGGCAAAATCCGGACCCGGAACCGGCCCGGGGTATAGGGTCAACCCGCCGGGCGGGTTGATTCGGCGGACCCGGGCGGGTCACGGGTCACCCCTCGGGTGACCCGTGAACCGCCCGGGCCACCTAATAGAACCGGGCGGGCGGGCCCAACCCCGGTTTACCGGCCGCCCGGTTTTTAAAATTTTTTAATTTTTTTTTATAAAAATATATAAATATATATTAAAAATAGTAAAAAATTTGAAAAATGTTAAAAAAACTATGATATTTTGAAAACTATAAAATTAATTATCCTGACTTCGACATAGAAATCAGACAAAACCCACACTTATATGGTTTCACAAATAAAAATTTGCGGGCTTTCAAGCAAATACCGAAGCAAATTTATAAAATTCCATATGCCACTTCGAAATTTTATTCAGAAGCCCATATGGGTGTCGAAAAGCTGCCAAATGAGTTATATATCCTTACACTGCCCCGGCAGGGACACGGAACCTACCATGTCAAGTGAGAGTGCAGGATCACTCTTCTTCGCTTAAAGATTGAATGTTTGAATAATTAGTGTAGGATAATGTTTAAAAACTTGAAAAAAATTGAAAAAATTGAAAAATTGAAAAATTGAAACCCAACCTCAGCTGGTTGACCCGGTCAACCCGGGAGGGTTGAACCGGGCGGTCAACTCCCGCCTTCCCGGCTGGTCAACCCGCCGTCATCACGGTTGGAGAACCCCAACCAGAACCCGCCCGCCATCAGAAGGCGGGTTAAAGCCACTGCCGCTGGCCGCCATTGACTTGCCGGCTGGTTTTGCCGGTTCCGTATTCGGGCCGGGCCAAAACCCGCCCGCGGCCCCTCCTCAAGCGAAGTTTTGATGCATTTTGGAGAAAATTATTTAAAAGTTCTTGTCAAAAAATTTCCCTCATTGTATAGATGTTAAGTGGCCCATTTGACATCTATACCTTATTGGTTAAGGTTTTTTCATATATTTTTTACATTTATATTTCTGAAAATATTATTTATTGTGTGTATACCTTGTTAAAAGTAGAATTAGATGTATACCATACTTCTCTTTGTGAGTATACCCCTTCCCTGATTGATGTCGACTAAAATAATAAAAAAATTATATATCTATACCTTTTAAAAATATAATTTAACTGAGAGATATACACACAAGAGAAACATTTCCAGGATACTGAGTAATCCAATTAAACGATGGTGATGTGTATAATAAATTATATTTTATTGTATATACACAAAAAATCATAAAATTTAAGTTTATTCATGCGGATACATCATATATGCAAAAATAATTTATTATGTTTTAAAAAAAATTGAAGGGAGTTTTGACATAACAGTAAAATTGTAGCAATGTAACTTGGAGATAGGGTTATAAATGGGCCGAGCTTGATCGGGCTTGGCCCAACTCGAATTCGGCTTGAAATAGCGTAGTACGAGCTTAAAATTAGCTCGAGCTCGGCTCGATTTTAATTTCGAAAGCTCGAGCTCAATTCGATTTAGCTCTAAATTAAGAACTCAATTATAATTTTGAAATCTCGAGTTCTACTCGATTTAACTCAAATTAAAAAATTTATTTATAAATTAATTTTTATATTATATATTATATAGTAATACTAAATATTAAATATTTTATTCATATATTATATTATATATATTAATATTTATATTATATATTAATATAGTAATATTAAATCTTGAGCTTTTGAGCTAAGCTCGACTCAGCTCGAAATTGAAGCTCGAAAGCTCTGGGTGAAGCTCAAAATTTTCAAATAGAGCTCGAAGCTACTCACAAATAGCTTCGATCATTCGACAATGTTCTTATCCTGGTCACAAATTCGAGTCTTGGAAATAGTCTCTTACAAAAAAAAAATAAAAATAAAAATAAAGCTGCATATAATATGATAGGGAGGGATCTTGACGAACATGTGGCCTTGATCCAAGCATACACGTGGGCAAATCTAGGGTGCATATCCATGTGACGCCGATCCCGAGTCACGAGTCCTAATAAAGAAGGACAAATTCTTGCCCGCCGATAACAAGACAGTAAGATCGTGGACTAGGATCAAGGCGTAATCGCAGGACGCTGATCATAGGATTGATCGAAGATTGCTCAACAAACAGGGATAAAGGAGAGCTAAACGAGAGAACAAGGTACACCATTTTATAAGAGAACGAACACTACTTCTCTCTTCCCCTCCAAATACCCTCACCATTACTAACTTAAGCATCAGAGCACCCTCGGGTGACGGGGTCCCCCAAGCTCACTCTTTATGTTCCAGTGCAGGTTGTGGTCGCCTTCCTCGGTGGTTGTCACGGTCCCAACTCAAACAAATTCAATTGTTGATTGAGAAACCAGACTCAAGCCCGAGGAAAAACGTCAACATAATAGATAGAAGTGATTCAACACTTTTTCAGACCTCACACATAGTAAAGCTTTCTAGCATTGGACTGTTTTTTTTTCTTTTATTAAATGTAGACAAATTAATTTTTATTTTGATAGAAGGATACTTAAAAATGCTTCGATCTTCACAAGCTTGACTTTGAAAAGGTCGTTTCTATTGTACCGTGGTTATACCCACACTGTCATACCAATCACTAGAATTAGGTTCCAACCCTTTGTTTTAGGTCCAATAGTATTGTTCACATCAGTAGCAAAAATAACGGCACTTAATCGTAGCTTCGAACCCACCACTTAACCTAAAACTAAACATTGTAACCCAAAACAACACCCCAGGACCTAATGGCATTGGCATACCATGGGAACAGTGCCCACGGTATCTTAGAATTCACCCTTTGAAAAGGGTCACCCATCCCAAGGTTACTTAAACTTTCGTCTAATTAAGTCTCTTTAATATTCTTTTGAATGTTTTACATTTCTCTCTCTCTCTCTCTCTCTCTCTCTCTCTCTCTCTCTCGATTCTAGAATCAAACATTTGAGAGGGGGGAGAGTCCTCTATAACTCTCTTTCCCTCCTAGGAATAGGATCTTTGACATTCATGACTTTCCAAAGTCTCTTTGATGATGGCCATTGTCCCAAATTCAATGTTCAACCCTTTGGCGGGTAAGTCTTTTGGGCACCATAAAAGTAAAAGAATTGAACATGTTGAAGTGTTTGAAGGTTTCATTAATTTCCATGGCAACAACAACCAGCATTCCATTCCATCCAACCTTGACAAAACCTGTTTACTCTTCTCTATTAGCATCTTAGCATGAACAATGCTCTTTTGTTTTTTTTTCTAAATGTGAATAAATCATAATTTATTTATATATTAAATTTTTTACATAGGATCCCTTTATTACATGATCATTACAAGTAGTTGAAAACCAAGGGATTTTCTATGCTCTTCTCCATCTATTGTGGAGGTGTCATCCTCTGTGAATTGAATGCTCTGTTTGACTAGCGATTGGATTGTCTTTAACTTTATTTTTTTTTGTTTGTACATTAAACCAAGATAATAAGAGAAAGTTAATGTCAAGGGTTATTTATAATAAAACATATTTTTTTTCTTGAAAATTAAAAACACCGATTGTTTATTTCCAACCAAATATTCCATATAACGACCATTATCGTGAGCTCCCATATTTTTTTCAACAATTTTAGATGACAACTTTTAAAATATATTTAAAATTATCTTAGTTATTGAAATATGCCGAAAGAGTTAATTATGACACATGGAACGGGATTTGATGAAAAATAATAGTTTAATTCTATATGTAACTTGATGTGAATAGTTAGCTTAGAAAGAAGTGTATAGCTTAGAAAGAAGTTTATATTTTATAAAAACTAACAATTATTTTGCGGTTCAAGAGAGTCTATCAACTTATTGAATTAGATTTAAGTTATAAAAGTAAAAACACATGTTTGTCCAAAACTTTTTAGAGAAAATAAAAGCTAAGGTTTTGATGAGGAACCCTTAACTAAATAACTTTTTTAAAACCTCAATTCCTAACCCTCTATCCAAGTGGCATGTGGAAATAGTAACACATCAAAAATACTTCATGTGAGCCATGTTGTATATGTTTTATGTGGTTTATGTCTCTCTCCATTATCTTGCATTTGTTGTCACAATTAATATGTTATTTATTTATTTGTCTATGTAGCTCATACATCATTGTCCATGTTTGAAATAACTAATAGGACCATTTGAGAAAAAAAAAATTTATACAAGAATTTTGTGGCTAGTGTCTCCCTCTCTATTTCTCTCTCTTGTGTGCTGGCAATTCCTAAAATTTGGGCATAAATCTTATTAGTTTGCATTTAATGTTGTTGGGACCAAATTGCTTGTTGGGATTTGATTATAATTTAAGTACAAATAAATTCTTATATTATTATAGTAACAAAATTGAAATTTATTTTCATAGTATTATCATAAGATATTGGGAGAGTATTGAAAAAAAAAGAGGAACAATGTGATAAGGGGTCTATTCCTCCAAGAAAAAAACAAATTGGAGGGCTTCTAGAAGCCTGCAACAAACTTATCACTTATAATAAATACAATACTTTATATATATATATATATATATATATATATATATATATATATATAATATTAACATAAAATATAAAGTGGAGGATCAAACAATAATTAAATTATACTTAAAACGACACGCTTAACTTATTTTTCACGATCTTTCCATCCATATTGTTGAAAATCCTTCAAACGCATTAAACAGATTCTCATTGACCTGATATCACACCTCTCTCTCTCTCTCGCTATATATATATATATATATATATATATATATAAATGCAACATGAGAAGCTTGTGTTGGAGAAGCATTTGAGACAAAACACTATCTAAAAGCAATAAGAGTGAGGAAGGCTCCATTCACTGGGTTGTTGTTCCCAATGTTGTATTTGATCACATTCTCCATGTGGCCAAATTTTAAATTTTTATTTAAAGCTATGTTGGGAGGCATTCAACTATTCAAGCTGCTGCGTGAATTTATTGTTTAATCATTGATTGTTCACTTTCCCCTTCTGCTTAAGAAAATGGGAACATTTTCTACAAGTGAGAATTTATTGCAAAAGCTTAACTCTTTTTTTTTTTTTAAATAAAGTGGGTGAATTATATTCTTTATTTAATTTAAAAGAAAAGAGTACATAATAGATAGCCGTTCTGTTTTACAAAGGTCCCTAAGTCCCTTGTGGGCCTGCGGGATTTAGTAGAAAAGCTTAACTTCATGAAGATGTATATTGTATTTCCTTTTACAAGAAATATTGCAAAATCTTATCAACAAACTTTAATGACTTCCTACATGATTATGAAAGTTAATAAAAATAATAATATATATTATTGTTAATGAAAGTGATGAGATCATAGATGACAAAGCACTTGTTGAAAATCAAAGAGAAGACTAAATTTTTCATAGCAATGTCCCTTTCTTGATAGCAGTCCCTACTAATTGGTCATGACCACAAAACTCAGTATTTGAAGCTCCAAGTTGTTGAACTTTTTCATGACTTTCAAGGCCCCACTATGAGTGAATCAAGAATGCTATTCTAGACTTCTGCATATCTTTTACATTCTTCTATGTTTTATTGACCAATAAAAAAAAATTGATTACGCATTTGACCTTCTTTTGATTAGCTTGCACACTCAATCTAGAAATAAAGGAGTTTGTTTTGATGATGAAAGCTTAATCTTTGCTCAAATTTTGATATATATATTTTATTTTTTATTTTTTTTGATAAAGATAACAAGCACCACTGAAGGTAAGTTAAAGGATGTGTGCAAGTCAGCTGATTGCCGATCTCAAAGCTACCACAAGAGAATAACACCATTTAACTACAAAGATAAATGTATGCCTTAACCCTAAGTTAGTCTACAAGGGAACAATACCACATCTGATCCTCATCACCTTACAAGAGTGGGAATTTGATTCTGGGTCATCCAAAGGAGAATCCCCCATAAACAAATGATCCAAATACCAATAGACTCTTAGGTCGTTGGTTGATATATACACTTTAAACCTTTCTGATTGATTAATAAATAAAGTTTCATCATACAAAAAAAAAAAAGATAAAAATATGTGGACAGATAGAATTGAAATATATAAAAAAAAAGAGCAAAAAAAAAGAGATGGACATAACAAACTTTTATAAGGAAAGTTGACCCGTCTATTTTTCCTAACAAAGAGAAGTCTATTTTTTCTAACAAAGAGAAGTTGAGGATTTGAACCTCCACATTTATAAAAAAATAGAAAATAAAAACTAGTTTATAGATAAAAATTATCTTTGCCTTTTTCCATTTATTTGCATGACTAAGGATGAAAGAGGCTTGTGTTTGGATAAGGCAGCCGCTATTATGCTGTCATTAAGACTCTTAACCACCTTGCTTGCCTCCATGGACAACTTCAAAAGCAACTTTTAAAAACAAAAAACAAAAACAGAAGTAGATGATGATTATAAGATATATATTTGCAAGTTGAGCAGATGATGGGATTATTCAACAAGCTACATTGAAGTTAGGTGATTGTAGGTCATTTGAATATATGCATGCTTTTAAAGCTAATTGAAGTCAACTTACGAAATTAAAATATAGTGACAGGAACATCTCCAATTTTTTCAATGCTGTGGAAATTTTATGAGTTAAAAACTATAAATTAATCCTTCCTACCAAAAACACCAAATGATATTAATAATCAGACAATGGCCGGCCATTGCCATCCCCAGTCAAACACAAACCTATTATTTATTTTATGGTAATAAACACAAACCTATTATACCAAAGAACAAGTCTTCAAAGTGCCGAAGGTCCAGGAATGCTATTGCAACTCCCAGCACAAGTGTACAAGAGGGAAGAATTTAAGACTCGTTGTATACATGCATTACAAGAAAATATAGTATTGTCACTCCGCGTGGAGACCAATTCAATACTAACAAATCCAATTCCCCTCTAAATATTCAATTGTATCTAATTAATTACATGTTAATTTTGAATAAAATTTATAATGATTATATATTGAAGGAATTTAGAATAAAATTATAATTAATAGTTACCTATTGAGGCCGGTAATAAGTGAATGATTGTTGGAAGCTTCCATTCCGATGGCTGGTAACAGCAGCGGTCTAATGAGTCCAGGTTCTAGAAGTCCTCGACCTACAGCTGTCTTTCTTGACCCAATATATGCGTTCCCCTCGCACGTGCCCCACCCTCTTCTCCCACGTGCCGCACCCGTCGTCAGACCTTTTGACTCCCAGCCCGTCCCTCCTCTTCTCCTTATATTGGTTCATTCACACACCACCCCTCTCCAATCTCTCCAACATCCGTCCGTCCGTTCGGTCATTCAACATGCCGACGATTCACAGCCGTCCGATCCCGATGCTCCTCCCTCCTTCTCGTGTTCGCCGCCGGAGCGGCCGGCCAGTCCTCACCTAACGATAACACCCCGCCGCGCTTCACCACGAACTTCAACCCTTCCATGGCGATCGTCATCGTCGTCCTCATCAGCGCCTTCTTTTTTCTAGGCTTCTTTTCCATCTACATCCGCCAGTGCGGCGGTGCCGGCACCCGCGCTGGCGTTGCTCCCACTACCGGAGGCCTCTCTCGCCGAGGCAACGTGCAACGCGGCCTTGACCCCGAGGTTCTGGAGACGTTCCCCACCCTCGTCTACTCCGAGGTGAAGGGTCTCAAGATCGGGAAGGGATCTCTCGAGTGCGCTGTTTGTTTGAGCGAATTCGAAGACGAGGAAACCCTACGTCTTCTCCCCAAATGCAGTCATGTCTTTCATCCCGATTGCATCGATGCATGGCTTTGCGGCGCACGTCACTTGCCCCGTTTGTCGAACCAATCTCGTACCCGGCTCCGATCCATTCCCGCCAGCTGAGTCAACAGATGCGGCCGCCGACGACGCTCCGGTCGCCAATCCAGAGGCGGCGGCCGAGCACGTCGCCATCACGGTGGATGGGGATCACGAGAGCGATGATCACAGCGACGAGCTGGCCGAGCTTGCGAGGATCGGGAGCCAGCGGCGCGCGGCGGCGGCACTGAGATCGAAGTCGGTGGCCCGGCCGGCTCTGTTCCCGAGATCGCACTCCACCGGGCACTCGATGCTGAGACGGCCTGGGGAGAACCTCGACCGCTTCACGCTACGGCTCCCGGAGCACGTCCGGCGTGAGATCGTCGTCACCGCGGCCGCCGGCAGGCTCCAGAGGACCACGAGCTGCGTTGCCTTCCCCAGCTCCGGCGAAGCAAGCTCTCGCCGGGGATACCGCGTCGGCGAGGGGAGTAGCCGGGCCGGGAGGAGCATTCGGCTCGGCCGTTCCGATCGCTGGCCTTCCTTTCTCGCCAGGACCCTGTCTTCGCGCTTCACGTCTTGGGGAAACGGAAAACGAGGAGGAGACGGAGAAGGCTCCTTTCCTTTAAGAAGGGGACGGCGAGGGATCCCGTTCCGGTTCCGTTAAGGGAGGATGCCGTCCGTTAGGGCTCAATTCGAATGCCTTGGTGGTGGGGTTCGACCAGATGGGGACCACAACCCGAGCGATTCCCCAAACCGTGCCCCTGAGCCGCGTTTAATGAACCAACTCGGTGGAGATGAAAGGGATTATTTTATTGGAAGATGACGTGGCGAGGTAATGACCGCTGGATGGCGGTAGTGTACATAGCTACAGTTTCGATGAGAAAGAGTTTTGTGTTATTTTTCTTTCTTTTTAATCACATCCTGGCCGTCTGATCGGTTCGAGTATAGGATCTGATGAATGATGGATATAAAAGGAGAACCTTTTTATTCTAACTTTTGGGTTTTGGCTTTGTTGAGGAATTTTTTAATTAATTATTATATTGTAATAGAATAAGCCTTTCTTTTGCCCTTTGATATGTGGATTCTTTTTCACTGAATTGGTTCCTACTTCATTGGATATAAATTTATTAAAAACAAATTCTAAGGTGAACTTTACATGTTATTTGTTTGCTCTTTTAAAAAGTTTTGAAAAAAATATATTATATTAATATATATATATTTTTATTTTTTAAAATATAAAAAACTACTAAAAAAAATTAGGTGTAATATCCAATTTAATCTATGATTTTAGGTCCCTCCCTTCTCCCTGTTTAGTTCCTAAAGTTGAAAAAACAAAGGGACTGAGATTTGACAAAATCATGACTAAATCGGGTATGACACCAAAAAAAATTATAATAGCTTTCTATGTCTCAAAGCCTTCTCCTCTTCCATTCCTTTCTACTATGCTTAGGGCTGGAAACGAACCGAACTTGAACGAGCCCGGCTCGAAATTCATTTCGAAATTCCATTGTTCTACTTCTAGTTAAAACCGAGTTCGAAATTATAATATCTGGTTTGAATTCTTCGAGTTGAATTATAATTTTCTTCGAAGTTCAAATTTCGAAGTTCTGGTTCGATAATATTTATAAAAATTCGAGTTCAATTAAAAAAACTCAAAATTAAAAAAAATATAAAATTATAATAAAATTCACATTACAAATTCTAAACATAATTATAACTACATTATAATTATATTTTATAAGATAAAAATCAAGAATAAATTATGCAACCAAAATATATATATATATATATATATATATTCGAACTTCGAACAAAACTCAAACGAAATTGACTCTACAGCTTCGACTCACTTATTTTTGTTTCAAATTTGAAAGTTGATTATATTAAAATAATCGAATCAACTGAGCCAATATCGACCGAACTCGAAGTTGCTCACGAGCAGGTTTGATCGCTTGCCGTTCTAACTATGCTCCATCGATGAAGAACGCCGCCGGAGGATATCATGGACTAAGAGATTCCGTCATCGACTTCTCAACCCTCGCCGGAGGAGTTGCAGAGGAACGAAGCTCAGGTCATCCACCACCTTGAAACTGCCTCCCATGACTGGGGCTTCTTCATGGTAATAGTACCCTAAGCTCAGTACTCTTTTCAGTGTTGTTGAACTTGCGTTGAAATGTTAGTACTGGTAATCAAAATTGTTTAGGTTGTGAGCAATGGTGTGCCAAAGAGATTAATGGATGAAATGCTTGATGCTTGTGAGGGGTTTTTCAATCTAAGTGAAGATGAGAAGCAGGTGTACAATGTTAAGCATGTGCTTGTTGATCCAGTTAGATTTGGGACTAGCTTCAATACTTCAATGGAGAAGATTAGGTACCGAAGAGACCATCTCAAAGTGTTTGTGCGCCCAAGGGTTCCACTCCCCTGCACAGCCTCAAGGCTTCAGGTGGTCAAGAGCTTCATTTTTTATATATATTTTTTTAAATTAAATTCAAGAGTTTTATTTCAAATAAAAAAAAAATCTGTTGAAATTCTTCTGATTTATGTTTGAGTTTTTTTTTTTTTAATAAATGTGGGCAAACTCATTTTTATTTGGTAGAGGCTCGCTCTGATTTATGTTTGTTTTGGGCATAATATTCATCAGCAAGAGACACTACAAATCAAACATTCCAAATTGATACCAATACATCATCGATTCCTTTTTATAGAAACACATTATTTTTTGAGCTAAAGGGGATAAACCCAGGGCTTCTGATATGTGACGCGTAACGTAACTGGATTATCATCGGGCCCAGATCGCGACGGCCCACCCTTGACTATCAAATCTCACAAGACTCACCCTCACACCAGAGTGATTCGGAATCCAAGTTCTCGTCCCTGGATGCGGAGGACCTTTGCCGTAAGGTCTTTGGCTGTACAAACACATTACTTGAATATGCCACGTACACGAAAAGAGTTGTTGAAATGCTTTGATTATTAAATTTATTAGAGTTTATGTAAGTAATACATTATCCTCATTTTTATCTATCTCCTCTTTCTAAAGCAGACAAACTACTTACAAAGGATAAACTTGGAAGTCATTTCTTTCTCTAATGGCCATGCACATTATGTCGATTATTTTCAAGCTTAAGGGCACAACTGAATATCATGTCTTTATCATTTCCATTGAAATGCTATTTTGAAAGGAAATCTCTTTTGAGAAAGTGATGAGTTGGAATCCAAATTTAAGACAGGTTGGTAGTGCCAATAATTTGTTCTGATGCAGTGTATGCCACTCCCACACGTATCAACTTGACACAAGATGCTGATGGGACACTCTGTGTCCAAAACCTAGATCACATCATAATTCTGCATCTTGTTAAATTTACCATTAGTTTTACTTTTAGTGTTTATGAACTCTAAAAACAAGGATATTGTTGAACCAATAGTTCCATAGTAAACAATGCAATGTGGGGCACATGAGAGACACTACAATTGTTTGTCTGGTACTTGTGTCAACCACACCTTTGCATGCTAAGGGATAAGAACCAAACATCAGCAAACTCTGCTTCATATCTTCTCTCATGGCAGCTCAACCTCTCCTTCCTCTCTTCAAGTACTCCACCATTAAAGAGATCTCTGACTCAGGGGACCTCTCTTCTCTTCCTTCCTGCTATTCTTGTCGAGGCCCCGACATCGATGGACCCACCGAGACCTTGGAAGAAGAGGTTCCGATCATTGATTTCTCACTGCTCGTCGGAGGAACTGCTAAACAGCGAACTCAAGTCATTCAAGACCTTGGCAAGGCCTGCCGTGACTGGGGCTTTTTCATGGTTATTATTATTATTTTTTAGTAAAATAGATATATCACATTCATTCATTAAAATTTTATGAATGTTTTTATAATTTTTCACTTGTTAAGTCTTTTATGCTCTAACACCTCACCTGGTTTGCTCTCTGCAATTTCACTTCTTACATGACGTTGGATGATGAAATAGTGATTTATTCTTTTTCTTAAAAAAAAACAATTGGATGAAATGTTGCAGGTTGTGAACCATGGTGTGCCAAAGAGCTTAATGGAAGCAATGCTAAATGCCTGCATGGGGTTCTTTAACATGAGAGAAGACGAGAAGCAGGAGTACAATGAGAAGCATGTCCTTGATCCAATAAGACATGGGACCAGCTTCAATACTTCAGTGGATAAGGTCAGGTACTGGAGAGACTACCTCAAAGTCTTTGTCCACCCTGACTTTCACTCTCCCGCAAAGCCATCAGGCTTCAGGTAATCTGAAACTCCAAATGATGTGTTTAGTTGGAAGTTGGAGTATATTAGTTTTTGTTTTGGATGGACCAAATGAAAATGGGAATTAAAGAGCTACTAGATTAGGGTTTTGGTAACTAGTTTCATCAGACAGAGGTGATTATATATAATTTCCTTTGGTGATTGATGGTGAGATATATATATACCTCGCATGAGACTAAGGAGTAAGCAAATATTGTTGAATCTTGTAAATCTTTGTGTAGCACTTACTCTGTCTCGCATATCCTATCTTTTTTTATTGTCACCATGAACATATTAAATTTAGGTAGATTTTCTTATCAGTTAACAAATTTATTTCTTGAGTTTTTGGATTTTGTAGAGAAATATCAATTGAGTATGCTACACGAACAAGAGAGATGACCAAGGAGTTACTCAAGGCAATATGGGAGAGTCTAGAACTCAAACCCGATGACATGGAAGAGGCCTTGGACCTAAACTCTTGTTTCCAAATACTCGTCACTTGAACCTCTACCCTCCTTGCCCACAACCGGAGTTTCCGCACTCGGCATTCCGCCGCACTCTGACCATGGCCTTCTCACCGTACTATTAGAGAATGGTGTCAATGGCCTCAAAGTGGAACACAATGGCAAATGGGTCCATGTCAAGTCTCTCCCAAACTCATTCCTTGTAAATACAGGGGATCAATTGGAGGTAATAAATTGATTCAACTGTTTTCTTTTGATCATCTTCCATATATGTATGTATTGACCATATGATATTGGCCAAATTAATGTGATAGATTGTCAGCAATGGGAAGTACAAGAGTGTGGTTCACCAAGCTGAAGTGAATGCAAGCAGTACAAGAATGTCCTTAGTCACTTTAGTAGGACCATCACTGGATAATGTTGTCGTACCGGCACCACAACTAGTGAAACATAAGCACCAGTTGGCATACAATGGCATGAAATACAGAGATTTCCTCGAGCACCAGCAAGCCAACCCCCTCCTGGTTAAGTCTCTTCTGGATCTACTGAGGCTTCACAACTGAATGAAATCTTTACCACAAAAATCTATAGGTATGATAAATTAATAATTAGTTGATAATTAATAAAGATGACAGTTTGTTTTTTTTTTTTCCTTTTTTTAATCTCCCTCGTCTACTTTTATTTGGTGGAGACATGTCTCGAACTCTCATTTTGAAAAAAAGTGTGGTAGTTAACTTTCATCGTGAAAGTTACTCAAATCTATGTTTGTTTTGGGCATGGCATTTACCAACAAGAGAACAAGAGACGCTACAAATCAAAAATTTGAAATTGGTACAAACACGTGATTGATTCTTCTTTTATAGAAATACATCATTTGAATATGCTACATACACGAGAAATGGGAAAAAGTTGCTCAAGGCAATATGCATGGGGGAGCCTAAAACTCAATACAAAAGACATCGAATCGGCTTTAGATCTTAAGTCTTGCTTCCAAATTGTCTCGATGAGCCTCTTGTTGAGTTGTGTGGAGCCTGATCATATTGGACACCGAGCCACGCTTTTGTTTTTTGAGGGGTATTTTGGGTATTTCCACTGAATTAGGGTTAGGGTTTCTGATTTTCCTACATATTGTTCATCTTTGTAAAGTTTTATGATTCTGAAAAAATTAGTGAAACTGCTGGCGGCCCTATTTTTAGGGTGAACCATGTAAATCTCTGTGTTTTTCTTGCTTGTTTTTCTTTCTTTTTTTCTTGTTTTGTCTCTCATGATCTGAAGGAATCTCGTCGGATCCCTAACACCTCTATCTTCCGTGTCCACAACCAGAGGTTGCACGGGCATTCGCTTGCACTCTGACCATGGTCTTCTTACCATGCTATTTCCGAACTGCATCAATTGCCTATAAGTGAAATACAATGGCAAATGGCTACATGTCAACCACCTCCCATTCTTATTCCTTGTCAACACAGGGGATCGTCAGCGATCAAGTGGTCTATTGGTATCTTGGTTCCCGTAAGAACTCCTCGTCAGTGATGTGGGTTTGATTCATGGATGATGGCACATTTCTGGATGTGTGAGTGGTCATATTGCAAAATAAATAAATAAATAAATAAATAAAATATTGAGGTAATACATTGATTCAACTCTTTTTTTTTTAACCATCTAATTGATTATTTGAATATATTCACCATGTTATTGGACTAAATTTGACAAATTGTTAGCAATGGGAGGTACAAGAGTGTGCTTCACCGAGCTGAGGTGAATGACAGAGTACAAGAATGTCCATTGCTACAGTAAGAGGACCATCAATATTGGACGCCACTGTAGCACCAACACCACAATTAGTGAAACATGATCATCAGTTGGCATTTTTTTTTTTTTTTTGACAGTAAAAAGAGCTCCAAGAGCTATATTAAAAACAAACTAAAAAAAGTTCCAACATGCATGATAGAATCAAAAGGATAACCCAGCTACATTAATTATGTCTTCCAGCCATCTTGGCTTGTCTGTTCCCTGATGAAATAGGGAGAGTTCTGGATTCCTCCTCCCTTCATTTGCTAGTTTGTCTGCTACCATGTTGATGTCTCTTGGACAGTAGTTCAAATCAATCAGTGGTACCCATTCCAGCTGCTCCTTCACTTGCTCAACTCCTCTTCTATAATCCCTGTTGTATTGAGGGGCTTATGATGTGATTAGATCCAAGGCCTGTAGGCAGTCTGTGCACAATCTTCCTGGTTTCAGATTCAACTTCCTCGCTTGCTCCAAAGCCTTTTCAATAGCTACAATCTCTGCCAATAAACTGTCTCCCACCTCTATTGCTTCACTTCCAGCACCAAGTACCATGTTTGCTCCTCTAATGATTACATAACCTATGCCAGCCAAGTTAGAGTTAGTATTTATGGATGCATCACACATTATGGTTATTGAATTGTTATACACAGCAGTACAGAGATACTCCCTGAGTTGTCCATTGATCCGCCAGATGTACTCTTGTGCATCTTGGATTGCCTTCTCTGCTATCCATTGTGGTTGAGCTACAATATTGCTGAACACCTTCTCACACCTGGCTTTCCACAACCCCCATGCACAATTGGCTACCACTGCTTTGTTAGTCACCTTGTTGGGGCCTTCTCTTCCCTTATTGATCAAGATCCAGTTTCCTTCAGCAATGTCACTAAGTGTGCTGGTATCCATGCCTGTTCTACTTGCAATATAGTCCCAACATTGTGCTGCAATTCTGCACTCAAACATTACATGCTCAATGGTTTCATTGGTTAGTCCATAGTTGGGGCATAAGGTTTGAGGGCCTATATTTAGTGCATACAACAGTTCACAAGTAGGAATTTTTCTGTGGAGCAATCTCCATAAAAAGGTTTTGACTCTTGGTGCAACTGGGAGTCTCCATAGTTTATGCCAGCCATCCCACTTGGCCTTGTCTTTGTTTGAGAGTGTCATACACCCTCTTAACCATATTTTTTGTAGGCCTGCCAGTGCCCCAAATCCATTTTTTGTTAGCATCCTCCACAAAGGTTAGATTGCTAATTCTGTTGAGATCATAATGTGGTCCAAAACAGTTTACCAACTCTTGATGATTAAGACCATTTTCAGTCTTAATGTCAGATATGCATATATTCTCAAGGGGAATTTCCAGGTTAAGGTATGTTGGCTTGAGAGCAATTGGAGTGTCAAAAGCCCAGGGATCATTTAGAAAGCTTGAACAAATGGGATTACAATTACTGATATCCAAATATGCTCTTATTGATGCTACAGTTTTACATAGCATATGATAAAACCATGACCTAGTACCGCCTCTAATGTCATGCCAAGGGTTTAATGTTCCATATTTGGTTTTAGCAATTTGAACCCAAACTTTGTTTTCATCATTCAAAACAGAGAAGACATTTTTAACCATGCATGCAGTTTTAGCAACTTTTAGATTCCTAATCCCCAAGCCTCCCTTAGCTTTATCAAGTGTAGTGGTGTCCCAATTGATGGAATGGAAATTGCCACCAGCAGTACCCCTTCCCCAGAGAAAGTTCCTAGCCAACTTGGATACTTGGTCAAGGATTGAATCTGGTACTGGGTAGCAGGACATGGAGTAGACAGGAATAGCCATGAGAGAGGAGTTAACCAAAATGGCTCTGCCAGCTAAGGAAATGGATTTTTGATTCCAAGAGTTCAGATTTTTTCTTGTTCTGTCAACAAGAGTCTGCCATTGATTAACTGTCACTCTTTTGGATGAAATCATGGCTCCAAGGTAAGTAAAAGGGAGGGTCCCAGTTTTCATACCTAGGATAGCAGTGATATAGTTTTTCAGGGTCCTATTGAATCTGGTAGGCAGTATTATGTTAGATTTGGACAGATTCACTTTCTGTCCAGTGAGATGCTGGTATATATCTAGGCAGAGTCTACAGCTTCTCGCTACACTCCTAGTAGCTCTAGTAATCAGGATTGCATCATCAACATATAACAGGTGGTTGAAGTTGTTTGTGAGTCTGTTATCAAATCCTGGTATCATTCCTAGCTTCATAGCATGATTTAAGATGGCTGTTAGGTTCTGGGAGACAAGAATGAACAGATATGGAGACAAAGGGTCCCCTTGCCTAAGCCCTCTATGGCTTGGGAACCACTCTGCAGGCTGGCCATTTATCAGGAAGGAGAAAATAGGAGAGGAGACGCAAGCTTTGATCCAAGATATCCAAGTGCTATTGAAATTCATCTTTATAAGTGTGGCAAGGATAGCGTTCCATTCCATGGCATCATATGCCTTTTGAATATCTAGCTTGAGTATTATCCTTTGGAGGGATTGGGGATCAAAATCTAATGAGTGCACAATCTCTTGGACTGCAATGATATTATCAAAAGTTGATATTCCCTCAAGAAAACCACTCTGTTCAGGCCCTATAATTTTGTGAATTACACTCTTAAGCCTATTAGTTAATATTTTTTAGACTAGTTTGTAAACCACATTACAAAGAGATATAGGCCTCAAATCTTGGACTTTGTTTGAGACTTCCTTCTTAGGGATCAAAACTACATAAGTTTTTCCCCAATTGTTTGGCAATTCAGCAGTTTGAAAAAACTGTTTTATGGCTGAAAACAGAGTGTCTTTGATTATATCCCAGTAAAAAGTATAGAACTCTACATTGAACCCATCAGGCCCTGGGCTCTTCCCTTTTGGCATTGACCTGAGTGTTTTATACACTTCTATCATGGTAACAGGCCTGCATAGGTTTTCATTATCCCTATCTTCAATGCTAGGCAAGTCATTGGGCAGAGCTTCTAGTATTTCATTTATGGGAGTGCTGACAGGAGGGGTCCAAAGCTTGGTATAAAAATCTGTAAAAGCATTGCCTATGCTGTGATGTTCTGTGCACATAATACCATTATCATCAGTGATTGTTGAAATATTGTTCCTATGTGCTCTAATTTTGGCATGCTTATGAAAAAAGCTAGAATTATAATCGCCATGTCTAAGCCATAGTAGTTTGGGCCTTTGAGCCCACTTGATCGAGTTTCGTCTTAGTAATGCAGTATGCTTGTTGTACAGTGCCCTAAGTGCCAAACTGTCTAGCTCAAAATATTGAGGGGTTGACTCAAGTGATTCTAGGAAGGCAATCTGTTCTTCAGTTTTGACTATGTCCTTATCGATTGGAGATATTCTATTAACTTTCCATTTAGTTAAATACTTCCTGGTCCTGGACAACATATGGTTGAGAGCATGCATAGGGGTTGTTCTGGTGCTACTGTGCCAGGCCTTACTCACATTGATATGACAGTTTTCATGTTCTAGCCAGTAATTTTCAAACTTGAATAATTTCTTCTTATGGTGATCATATATTTTTGCTTTCAGGAGGATGGGTGAATGATCTGATGCAGTTCTAGTAAGATGCTTGATTACATATTTATCAAAATTTCCTAACCATGCAGTGTTGGCCAAGTACCTGTCAAGCCTTGCCCATCTTCTAGCAAGACCATCTTGGTTATTGGACCAAGTGAATGGTGACCCATGGTATCCTAAATCTAGCAACTGATTGTTGGATACGAAATTGTTAAAAGACTTAGACTTCACAGAATAATAATCAAAACTGCCCCCTCTGTGGTCCTCAGTAGTGAGAATTGCATTAAAATCCCCTACTAAGACCCAAGACAAATTCAGGGAGGACATATGAGATAAATCATTCCAAACCCTATTTTGCAAAATCAAACTCTGAGCATTATATACTACTGTTAGCACCCAATGTTTAGGTTTCTCAGTGGACAAAATCAAGTGTAAATAAAACCGAGAGTTTGTAATGGGGGTAACCATCCCTATCCTCTGTTTCCAGAGAATGATGATACCCCCAGACATACCTCTGGCTGGTATAACAGCCCATTCCCAAAATTTTGACATCTTTTCACAGAATCTTGTGGCTCGAGATTTATCAGCTCTCGTTTCCACAAGACACACGATTTCAGGTTTTTGAACCCTCATTAAAGCTTTAATTCGAGTGATCTTTCCTCGCTTCATTAAGCCCCTGCAATTCCAACACAAAATCTTGGTAGTTTCCATAATCATATATCAATAGGTAAGTAAAGAGAATTTAAGAAAGTGAAATAGCCTCATCTGGGCTGGTGCTTGCTTCTCCCTCAGGGCCTGTAAGTCGACCCTTCTTAAAACTTATGTTCTCCTTCGTTTTGCCTCTTCAGGCTAGCGCCTCCAGCTTTGCATCCTTCTGAATTAGCGCCAATGGCATATCATCATCAAAGATCTCATCATTCTGTTCCTGGATTTGCATTGTTGCCTCCATGTCTTGATCTTCAGTGATTCTATCAACCTCCTTAGGCATGAGGACTTCTGTAACTCTGCTGACTAGTCTTTCATGTTCTCTCTTCTTGTCTCTCGGTTCTTGTCCCTGGGTCTGTGTATTTGCTTGGGAGCTACGCCCTCTATTCAGTGATGTGATCAGACCCGGGTCAGAGCTGCCATCTTCCAGGCCATCATCTGTCTGATCAGTCCTCATAGCCAACGGCAACATCGGGACTGAGGGGAGAGGCCCAACGGTCGACTTAGGGCAGTTGGAGGTCGAGCCTTGGTGGCAGATGAGAGCAGTGCTAGGGTTGTGAGATTGGGGAAATATCTCTCCCTCTCTGAAGTCTTGATGATATTGAACTCCTTTGTCTCTGAGTTCTCTATCGGAAGCCTTGCCACCTCGCCCTCCACGTGCAGAGCGTGTGGCATTGGAAGAGCCCACGTGATTCGACAGGTACCCACCACCCTTCTACGTGGCAGTCTCCGCTGACGCTCGAGGACCAGCAAGTGTGTTCCTTGGCACGGCGGCCGGAACGCGGCCTCTCCGGTGTCCAGCTCTCAACCATCCAAACTCATTTTCTTCGTTGTTAGAGTCGTCATCCTTAGCTTGGTGTGCTGGCTGATTCAACATCTCTCCGTCCACTCTCTCCTCGTCACATGCCATCTCCTGCGTGTCCTTTCCTTGCTTCTCAACCCTCAGTGACCGAGCCTCTCCACCCTTGGCCTGGCCTCGAGGAGGAGCTTTGCAGACATTAACCACATGACCAATCAAGCCACACCTGAAACATAAAGAGGGAATTTTTCCATACAAAACACCAACGAGAGTCTCCTCCTCTCCTTCTCCCACCCATATCCCTGTTTCCAGAGGCTTGGAGAGGTCAAGCTCCACATAGACATGGGCATACTTGGCCCTTCCAACCTCAGTGGTGGAAGCTTCTGCCTTCGTGGTGTGATCATCTATCTTCAACACAGGACTAATAAGGGATGCCATGCTTTCCAAAGTCTTGAACTCCCAGTACTCTATCGGTAGGTGGTGCAACTCTATCCACACTGCCGCCGTTTCGAGTCTTTCAAAGGCTGGTTGGAGTCTCTCCCGCCAAGGCATGATTTGCAGCACCATGCCATTGATGGTCCACGGCCCCTCCCAGACCACCTTCTGAGCCATCTCCAGCGTCTGGCACCGGATGAAATAGTACCCATTTGGCAAGTCCGAGATTGAGAAGGTTCCAAAGTCTTTCCAGAGGTTCATCAGGGTTGTCCTCACTTGGTCTAAGGGGAGAGCTTTTCCGAGAAATTTTGCATAGAGGGCCATCTGCATTCTCTCGTGTAGCCTCATCTGAAAGTCTCCATCTGGTTTGAACCTCGGGTGCTTCAAGGATTTCAGCTTATCAAAGTGTTCCTTCGTGTTAATAACTTCATTGCCAAAGACTCTATCGTTTGTCTCCCCTGAGACTATCCTCGCCCAGGACTTGGCCGGCTGCGCTGGCGGAATCCGAGGTTTTCCGCCGTGAGCTCCACCCCCACTCGCCATTGCAAGTGGGGGAGAAGTGTTGCAGAGAAAGGTTTGGATGGGTTCCTGCTCAGGGGTCTCTCTTTCCTGCTAAGGGCCTTAGTTTGCTAGTTTTCAGTTTTAAAATTTATAAAATTCTGTTATCTGAGCTTATCATCAGTTGGCATTGAATGAAATGAGATATAGAGATTTCTTGGAGCACCAACAAGCCAATTCACTCAAAGAAAGTAGCTTGTTTTTTAATGAAAATAAATATATATATCAATTATTTTCAAGCATAAGTGAACATCTGAATATAATGTCTTTATAGTGTCGAGTATGTTGAAAAATAAACTTAGTTTTAGAAAATTAAAAAGTTTCATTATGAGCTTTGAAGTATAGAAAAACACCATAATGACTCTAACAAGATGTGTTGTCTTCTCAAGTTGTGTTGTCTCTCGAAATATGGAAAAATTAAAGATAGTAGAGTAATGAGTAGTAGTAAAGTGTTGGTCCTTTCTAAGATAGTAGTAAAGTCTTTTCTAGTTTAAATGTATTCAAATGTGTTATTCTTGTAACAAAGTAGTAAGAAAGTGACGGAATGAGAAAGAGAAAGTAATAGAGAGATCGAGTTCTTCATCTTCATCATTTCTTTCTCTCTACATTGTGTGTGTGTGAGAAATACAATCCACCAAAAATCTATTCCCTTATTTTCCTACAACACAGAATTTGTTGTCATTATCATTTCCATTGTAATGTTATTTTCAAAGGAAAACTCTTTTGAAAAACTGATAAGTGGGAATCCAAATTCAAGACTGGAATTCCAGCCTGTTGTTAGTGCCAATAATTTGTTCTGATGCAGTGTATGCCACTCCCACAAGTATCAACTTGCCACAAGATGCTGATGGGTCATTTTATAGGTGTCCAGAACTTAATTTGATCACATGATCAAAAGTCTACATCTCATTAAATTTATCCTTATATATATTTTTTATTTTTACTATGTATGAACTTTAAGAACAAGGATATTGTTGAACCAAGAGATCCATAAATAACAATGTGGGACACATGAGAGATACTTCTTGTTACTTTGAATCAAATCTAAGGCCTTTCATTATCTCTAGTTTGTTTGGCTACTTGTTTCAACCTTGGCCATCAATTGCATTCTAAGAGATAATTAAGAACCAAAACATCAAACACACTCTGCGTCGTATCTTCTCTCATGGCAGTTCATGAGGCTCTCCTTCCTCTCTCCAAACTTAAGTACTCCACCATTAAAGAGATCTCTGACTCAGGGGTGGTCCTCTCTTCTCTTCCTTCCTGCTATGCTTGTCGAGACCCTGACATCAATGGATCCACTGAAATCTTGGAAGAAGAGGTTCCGATCATTGATTTCTCACTGCTCGTCGGAGGAACTGCCAAACAGCGAGCTCAAGTCATTCAAGACCTTGGCAAGGCCTGCCGTGACTGGGGCTTCTTCATGGTTATTATATTTTTATAAAAATGGATAAATCATTTTCATTCATGAACTTTCATGAATTTTCTTTTTATATTTTTTTTCACCCTATCTTTATTTTTATATATATATTTTTCCTTGTAGTTCTGTTAAAGTTAAGCCAAGAGTTGTTTTTTTTTTTTTTAATTCCGCAGGGTTCATAAGCTGTTAACCTTTTTTTTTCTTGTTACTTTGAACGATCTTTCATGTTCTAATTAACTCCTCATCTTGTTTGAACTTTATAATTTCACTTCTTAGGAGAACCTTGATGATGAAATAGTTATTAATTCCTACAATTGGATGAAATGTTGTAGGTTGTGAACCATGATGTCCCGAAGAGATTAATGGAAACAATGCTAGATGCCTGCAAGGGGTTCTTTAACATGAGAGAAGAAGAGAAGCAGGAGTACAATGGCAAGCATGTGCTTGATCCAATAAGACATGGGACCAGCTTCAATACTTCAGTGGAGAAGTTCAGGTACTGGAGAGACTACCTCAAAGTCTTCGTCCACCCTCACTTTCACTCTCCTGCAAAACCATCAGGCTTTAGGTAATCTGAAACTCCAACCATGTGTTTACTTGGAAGTTGAAAATATATTTGTTTTTGTTTTGCATGGACGAAATCAAAATGGGAATTAAAAAAATCACTGGATTTAGGTTTTGGTGTAGGACTTATAGCATGATAATTATTAAACTTTCATTTGCAGAAGAAATTAGAGAATATAATGAAACTCATACATGAAACCATTGGAAAAAAAAGAAACGAGAGAGAATCAATTCTATGATTTGAGAGTTTGTCTTTAAAACTATGAGAACAGGTTTTGGAACTGTTTCTTAGATGGAGAGGAGAGAACATAACGTGATAATTTTTTGTGTTGAGACAACAACCCTCTTAATAACTTATAAGAGGGATATTTTAGTAATTAACCATTAGCTCATCAGAAATATAGAGTTAATTACTAATGAGGATTTCTACACATTATTTAACCCCATATCTTATATTATATTAAATGATATTTTTTGGTACATTAAGAAAATAATCTTACATATACAACTGAATTAAATATATGAGTCTACATTAATGAAATTGCTAACATTTGGTAACTAGTTTCATGGGACAAAGTTATAGTAAGAAAATATATATATATATATATATATATATATATATATATATATATATATATTTTATACAACAAATATTGTTGAATCTCATAAATCTTTGTGTAGTGTTTGGTCTTCCTTTGTTTCACATATATATTCTATGTTTTTTTTACGAGGAGCATATAAATTTAGGTCTCTTTTCCTATCAATTTATACATATATTTCTTACATTCATGGATCAGAGAAATATCACTTGAGTATGTTACACGAACAAGAGAGATGGCCAAGGAGTTGTTAAAGGCGATATGGGAGAGTCTAGAACTCAAACGGGAGCGACATGGAAGAAACTTTAGACTTGAACTCTTGTTTCCAAATCCTCATTGTGAACCTCTACCCTCCGTGCCCGGAACCGGAGCTCGCACTCGGCATTCCGCCGCACTCTGACCATGGCCTTCTCACCATACTTTTAGAGAATGGTGTCAATGGTCTCAAAGTGGAACACAATGGCAAATGGGTCCATGTCAAGCCTCCCCCAAACTCATTCCTTGTAAATACAGGGGATCACATGGAGGTATAAATTGATTCAACTTTTTTTTTCTTTTGATCAAACTTCCATATGCATATATATATACATTGACCATATGATATTGGCTAAATTAATGTGATAGATTGTTAGCAATGGGAAGTACAAGAGTGTGGTTCACCAAGCTGAGGTGAATGCAAGCAGCACAAGAATATCCATAGCAACTGCACTAGGACCATCACTGGACACTGTTGTTGTGCCAGAACCACAACTAGTGAAACATGAGCATCAGTTGGCGTACAATGGCATGAAATACAGAGATTTCATCGAGCACCAGCAAGCCAACCCACTCATGGATAAGTCTGTCCTGAATCTACTGAAGCTTCAGAAATGAATGAAATCTTTACTACTATTACTACTACTAATAATAATAATAATATTCTTAGTTCTATCTATACCCATATCTTCCTCTTTTGAAATCTTAGTCTACTTACATTTGACTTTATTGATTTATTCCCCAAAGTTTCAGTGATATATATGTTTATCTTATACATTAAAAAAATAAAAATTATAAAGAAAATATTGAAATTAGGCAAGCCCGCATACTCTGTGTGCAAGAGAAACAGATGGAAAACTAATCAAAAGAGTAAAAGAAGAGAAAAAAATTTTCGTGCGTTTTGGAAGAAGTGAATCTTTAGATATCTATTATAATCTTATTTAAACTCAAACTGAGTTTGAATAGAATTTCCTGTTAAAAAGATAAAATTAAATCTATAAAACCTTATCCAAAATTAAACCAAAAACAAAATGTATCCATAATTCCAGACATAAACTCCATCTAATGTGGAACAAGGGACAACTATGTTTTACTTGTTGCTTTTAATTGTGTAATAATACCTTTAATTCTAACATAATTCAATTATATTGGGTGTAGCTTTCTCTAATATATTCTTCATAATAGTTTAGTTTTTTTATTTTTGGGACAAAGGTGACAACCGCCTCCCAATAGTCAAGGGCGGACAATGCGGCACTCGTGCGCACATGCCCTCATCTTGTGGTCGTGGGGGTTTGAACCTAGGATTGTCCCAACCAACGAAGCCCTACACAAGGGACCCGGTACCAATAGGCCAAGAAGCTATTGGTTATTCTTCATAATAGTTATTAATATTTTATTACTATTTTGAGTTAACTCTAACAATTTTGAAATAGATCTTATAGATTTTAAGTCTAATACCCAATTTAATCCCTTTATTATGCCGAACCAGTCATTTTAGTTCCTTCATTATAAGTTGAGCCTTTTTAGTCTTTAAACTTTCACGATTGTAAAAACCAGTCTCTAAAGGCATACGTACATGGACCAAAAAGGCCTGAAAGGCATATGCATAGTACTTAGTACAGGGATCAAAAAGGCATGTGGGAGGGACTGACATTTCTCAATCGTGAAATTATGGGAACAAAAAAAAACTCAATTTATAATGGAGGGATTAAAAGGGTCAGTTCAGTACAATAGAGGGACTAAATTGGGTATTAGGCCTAGATTTTATGTCTACAAGAAGAACTTTACCCTATTTCGTCTCTAATTAATTAATAATTAATAAAAATCCCATTTTTTTTATCTCTCTCCTCCTTTTATGCTTTGCAAAGAGTATGATAAAATTGTAAATGACATGAAATTAATTATATCTTTCATTTAACAATCTCAATTTTTGATAATTTCATCCAATCTAATCTAGATACAAAAATAGACCAAAAAAAAACACTAATTAATAATGTCCTTTGTAATCATACTTGTATCCTATGTCGACACAGTGGGCATGTGTTTTTCACTTAAAACCATCGAGTGATATACTATTTATGAAACGATGAGAGAATGGCAAACTCTTGACCTTTACACTAGTAATAAACTCATCTTTACAAATCACACATTCTTCCTTATCATCATCCACTACACCCACAACCTCGGTTACCAAGCTCTCCAAAAGTACCGCAACCATAGGACGACATTGAAGAACATCTTGTTGAGCAACATCAAAAGACTATTGCACAGTCATACAGAAATTCAGCTCCTCCTCATCATCTACTATCGTGGTAATTCTGACATGCAACTGAAAGCAAGGAATCGAAGCATATCCCAAAGCAGTGTTGAAACCTTCATTTAGCCGATACTCCATCAAATCAAAAGCAATCTGGGTGATCATAGTCTCACGAATATCGGTTTTATTACCCAAATGGTCCCTCTACTTTTCTCTCTCTTCCCTTTTAGTCTCTACTTTTCATTTTGGCCCATTTTAGTTCCTATACTATTTAGATTGGGTAAAATGAGTCCCTCACTCTAACCGGCGTTAGTTTTTCCATAGTTTAAAGCTGATGTGACTTTTTTATATTAAAATATTATTAAAAATAGAAAATTTATCAGGTGGCTGACGTGGTTGCCTTCCTTCTTTCTCTTCCCTAATGTCTCCTCCTCCGTCGCCGGCGGCCAGGACTTCATCCGCCTCCTCTCCGACCCTTCCATCCTCCTCCTCGACGAACCCACCTCCGACCTCGACAGCGCTAACACATTCTCCACTTCCTCTCCCTCTCCCGTTGCCGCACCATCATCCTCTCCATCCACCAACCCAGCTTCAAGCTCCTCTCCACCATCAACTCCATTCTCCTTCTCTCCCACAGCTCCGTCATCGCCGACGCACCGGCGTGGGAGTCAGTTGACCTGAGGGGAGGCAGGGAGGAGGAATCCGGCCAAGTCTCTGGTTTGGGAGTCGAAGGCTTTGTTTATTAGAGAGTAAAAGGAGCCGTCGGGGTTGTTGTAGAGGAATCCACGGCCGCTGCAGCGGCAGCAACCCACGTCGGAGACAAAGATGCCCATTGTCATGTCGGTGGACTTTTCTAGCTAGTGACACCATGCAAACCTAGTTAGTTTTTTTTTAATAATATTTTAATATAAAAAAGCCACATCAACTTTAAACTACGGAAAAACTAATGCCAGTTAGAGTGGGGGATTTACTTTACCCAATCTAAATAGTAGAGGGATCAAAATGGGACAAAATGAAAAACAAGGACTAAAAGGGAAGAGAGAGAAAGGTAAAGGGATCATTTGAGTAATTAAACCCACGAATATCTGAAGGTACCGAGGTACTTGTTTGGATCATCATAAGATGAATTAAAAACTTAGAAAATGACAAAGTGTGGGTGAAACAACAAAGATCATGAACGGCATACCGATGTTTTGAGTTCTAGTCTTCTTCCAAGAAAAATAGTTCACCAGAGCTGGAGCTTGATACGTAGATGTTTTTGATCTGGAAGGAGCAAGAGAGAATAAGTTTAGGAAATTCCTATGAAGTGAGGATGGCTGTCAATTCTTTGCTCAATTCCATGGTACTCTCAGTCAATTCCATGGGACCCAAATAACGGATCAAGCATCTCCAATCATGTCTGGAGCTCGATGATAACATTGTTCTTGATCATGATAAACAACTCGTTTTCTTAAGAATTATTCGTGATATTTCTTTTCTTATCCTCTCTTGGTTGGATGCAGCTCCAATGGCGAAAAGATCAAAGCTAAAGGCGGCAACAAATATGGTGAAGCGTAGCCTGGAATTCACACCTGCTTCATCAAGAAGGGACGCCGAAGGAGGTAGCTCCCCCGAGGAAGAACCTGCTCAAGGTTGAGAAGGAAAAGGGAATGGGGTTGCTTGTTGTCAAAAGAAATGTGCTACCAACTCTAAAATCCATGATTTTTATTGAATAAAAAGGGATTTAAAAATTTCCTCTATTTAAATTTCTAATTATTTTGCAAAAGGGCAATTTGGGGATTGGTATAAATCCCAAGGGCATTTTAGTGAAATGGGCATGAGAGAGATTGAAGAGAATAAATAAATTATCCAATAATTTATTAAATAGGGATTGATTTAAATAAATTTGGAAGTTATCAATTTATTTAAATATGGGAACCCTTTTAAATTGATCATGGTTGGACTAAGAATGGAAATGGGGTAAATTAATTTAAATCAAGGTTGATTTTATTAATGAAGGAAAGTCCTATGTTGGTATGATTAGGTTTAATTAAGAAAGGAGAAAATAATAATAATAATAATAATAATAATAATAATAATAATTTAAATTACAAATTTAAATTATTAGAGCTGCCATGGACTTTTTGGTAATATAGAAAAGTATGGGAACTTTGCTGAAATAGTGCCCCTCTCATGCCCAAGGACCTTCATGTAATGAATTAAATGGTTTGGGGGACCTAAATGAAATTTTCAAGAAATACAAGGGGTACTTAACAAAAAGGCCAAGAGAGGCATGCATGAGAGTGAACAATCTCTATGCAATCAAGGCCGTCCATCTGATCTGAAGTTTAATCCCGAGGTAGACACTATGTTTCTTCTCCAGCTTCAACGCGCGCCACCGGTTATGAAAATCACCGGTTATGGAAGGTTGGGGGCTGATTTGCATGGAGGATTGCAATCAGGGGATCGCGATCCACCCCCCAGCCCTCTATAAGAACAGGCCGTGAGAGCCTTTCAGGCATCAGCGTCACCCACTGCGACGGCGAGTGATCCCTGGTGAGCGTCTGAGGAGGGGAGCGATACACCGAGCCTGCGACTGGAGCAGGAGGGAGGGGATGTAGAGAGGCTGCGAGGAACCCTTTTGCCGGCGCCACTGCTCCGCTTGGTCGCGTCATCACCGCCGGAAGCCATCTGTAAGTCCCTCGCTCGCCTCTGGTTTCTTTCCGGTAATCGCCATGCATGCAATAGTTTAGGTCGGGGAAAAGGAGAAGGAGAAGAAGTGGAATTCGGTAGGGCTATTTGCCTCTGTCAAGCGATCTTGATCACGGAGGAGAAAAGAGAGTGACAGAGAAAGAGAGGGAGGCGGGTAAGGAAAGAGAGAAAACAAAGTGATTCACTATTAATTAATTTAATTAAAGGATAAAATCTAATTAATAAATTTGGATTTTCTTTAAAACTAATGGATAAGTTTTGATTTAAATTAAATGAATTAATATATGTTATAAACTGATCCGGTTTTGACTAAATTCTAATTTGAATTAATTAAGTTAATTAATTAATTAACTTAGATTAATTCATTAAAGTTTAATTATGACCATGGTGTAATTAATTAGTTGGGGATTAGTTGGATCCGGTTTTAATTAAATGAATAAGATTAGTTAATTGATTCGGGTTAATCAACTTAACCAATCTGATGGACTATTGATCTAATTATTGGTCTAGTTAACCTATAATTTGATTGATCAAGTAGAAACGGTTTAGACAAATGGATGATCTAAATTAATTGTTGATTAATTTAGAAGATAAACAAGTAATTAATTAATTAATTAATTAATCGAGTAGTTGGTTAATGGATCAGTTGGGTTGGCTTAACCGGTTGGCAAGATTTGGGCTGGATTAGTTAAATAAATTAAAAGCTAATTAAAGAATTGATTAAGAGGTTGAGGTTAATCAAAACTAGTTGAGCAGCTAACTACTTAAAGGATATAGTGACTAATCACTGGAGTTCAATTAAACTGATATTGGCTAGGTTGGGTCACTTATAATATGGTTGGGTTAATCAAGTTTGGGATTGGTTAACTCTTAATAAATAAAGTTGGGCTTAGCTAGAATTGGGCTTGGTCAAGAAATGAATAGTAAAAAGAAATAAAAGAGTATAGGAGAGGGGATTTGAACTAGAGACCCCTCTCATGGGCTTGGTGGGATTTAACCACCAAGCTACTATATGCTATTTATGGAAATAGATGAGCTTAGTCATTTAAGGTAGAAATGACAAAGGATCACAAGGGAAGGCCCACGAATAGAACTAGGGCCCGTTAGAGCATGCATTATAGATGCCATACTCATAGATATGTATACTTATTGAGGATAGTATTATCTTCATCAGATATTGACGTGGATGCGTCGGGAAGTCCCGTGGAGCACGAGACTCTGTGACTTTAGGTAAGTACTTCTGCCTTGTACCCCCAGTCATTTATTGATTGGTTTCTTGACTTTTGATTGCATGTTTGAGCATGCCTTGTTCCTCTCTTCGGAGGTCTTATTGACATGTCTTTATTGTGACATAATGCTTTATTATTCATACATGCCTCCATGATTTGTTGAAATCTATATTTAGCATGTATGATTGTTTCGGGATGTTGGGATCCCTACTTGTTCTGTTCTTCGTCCCGGATTCAGTGGAGCAGGTGAGCTCCGGACTTGGCGAGAACGTTGGGGACGGGGCACCCTGACGTTCCGGCACTCCTGGCCGGAGGGAGAGTACTCTGGTTGTCCCTGCTAGTCAGTGGGGTCGATCACTGACCGTGTCGACACGTAGAGAGGTGGCGCTACCGACATACGACCCGAGGGCCATAGCGACCGGATGGTCGTTTTTCTCAGCAGGTTCGCTGATGGTACTGACCGAGGGAGACTTTTGTGGAGCTTCCTTTGGAACTCATAGCTAGGAGTTGATATCTTGATTATTTTTGTGATAGACTCTTAGGGTTTATTACTAGGGGCATGCCCCGAGCTTGATTTTGATATTCATGTTTTATTGATATCATATTTTCTTGAACCCCGCAGGGGTACTTACTGGGCTTTCCATTCGAAAGCTCATGCACTTGTTTTCTTCCTGTTTACAGATCCTGAGGCGTAGGATTCTAGCGCTTGAGGAATTTGAGTGATCGTGGGTTGGGTGATTTGCAGAGGTCCGAGGACCTTGTTTATCTTCCTTGTTTTGAGTGAGACATTTTGTAGGTCCCCATAGGGCCTGGTATTTGTAGGGTATTTGAACCCTTGTTATATTTTCCGCTGAACTCTGTCTATTTTGAATAAATTAAGTTATTTTATTTGCATTATCTGCCTTACTCACTTAGGCCTTGTATCCGTGTGGGGCCCGTCTCTACACGCTACTCACGGCTGCAGATATCGCAGGGTCACCGGATGCGGGTCGTATGCGTTACACCAACTTTGTAATTTTACATCTTTCGGACCATGCAATGTAACGGGACCTACTACCATAATTAAATAAAATGTGGTTTATCCACTTATTCAAAGAAAAAAAAACATTGTTCTTGATCAGCAGTTGTCCTTATTCACACTATAATACAATGGATGATCAATACATGTACATTTATAGTTTTTACAAAGTATTTGTGAAGGATTAGAAGTAGGAGTACTTATTTGGCAAGTAAATAAATTGGGTTTGATTTAAGTTCGAATTTGGTTTGATTATTAAGTAAACAAACCGAATTCAAACTGCATTTTTAAGATCGAAATTAACTTGAAGCCAAACTTGAACATTAGTTTTGCTTGTTCAAGAGGAATATAACAACCAAATGTATATTACCAAAGGACCATTGGTCTAGCGGTAGCTCAGGTCCCGTGCGTTGAGTAATTCATTTGATTGAGCATGCTCTCAGGTTCGAGTCCCCGCTCCCGTAAATGGGGGAGCAGTTTGGGTAATTCACTTGATGAGTACAAAGCTCCAAGATTCAAGTCCCCACATCTGTACGCGCACGGCACGGTAATGGGTCAAGGGTGCTTGTCACCTAAAGTCACGCCCCCTAACATCACAGAGAGAGGAGTTTATCCCCCTAAAAAAACAATAAGATATGTAAATTCAAACGATATGTATGCGTGCAGAAATAAATCGTTAAAATAGTTAAATCTGACAAATTTTAAATTCAAATGGGTATGTTTAACAACCAAACCAAATTTAGATGTTTAACATACCCAGATAAATATGTCACAATAAATTTTTAAAATATAGAATTATTTTTATTATATAGTTATTTAACTTTTAGTCCCTTAAATATATAGTGCCCAAATTGCCTATAGGTTCCTTAGGGGGTGTAGGGGTTTAGTGTAATAGTGTTTTGAGTGTGTGTGTTTTGGGTGGAGAATAGTATCAAATAGTGTCAGGGACTAAAAGATAATTTGCCCTGTTTTATATCACATAATTTATCATAAATCTCTTTTCTAATTAATCATATAGTATATATATAATCCACCAATAAATGATAAATCTTATACTATAGTGTTAGTGCAGAGGCACTAGTATTGGCAAGTATTTGACACAAGTCCAAGTCATACTTAATCCGGGTGCAACCATCATCATAAGAGGAGCGAATCAACTAGCAAGCTTCCGGTGCAACCCAAGACGTGAATTGACTACAACATGGCTTGGAGACTCCATTCTTGGAAGAACTTATCATCCCTTCATTTGATTGATTGATCATGCAGATGATTGCATGCATAATGATTGAGAGCTGATTTGAAGATCGCATGCAAGCAACCACATTAGGAAGGAAGAGGATTGATGAGAGCTGATTGAAGGCAAAAATGAAAAGATGATTTGGCAACTAATATGTGATGAGGTGATTGATGCAAGCCAAATCAAGAAGGCCATATTTGGTAAGCAAATATGGTGGAGCATGATAGGCCAAGCTGTGGTGAATCAAGACCAAGCTTAGAAAGAGATTGGTGGAGCCAATCAACAGCTCAACCTTGCATGAAGATGAAGGTTGATTGAAGAGCTCGCGCTATGGTGGAGTGCGACAGAGAAGGGCTGAGTACACGACAAAGAGGTGGATCGGCTAGTTGCGTGTCGGGATTGGGTGGATCTAACGTAGTAGACTCGGAACTCAACCAAGAGGGTTGGAGGTGTGTCGAGATCGAAGAAGTGCAATGGATGCTGTAGCCTTGGTCAAGTTAAGTTAGGGCCGTGTTGCTTTCGGATTTACAATTAAGTTGCAACAGCTAAATGTGGAAGGAGTCTAATTTGGCAGTCAAGGAGATTTCGGAGATCCTGAAGGTGATAGTGGGTGCTATGATGGCGTGAAGGCAGGGAGGCGTCTATATAAGACCAGGACTCAGAGGATTGAGGTGAGCCGACTAGAGTAGTCCCTCCGGAGAAGGGTGATAGTGGTCATTGTCAATCAAGGAGTATGTGCTTATGATAGAGTGAGAGAGTGAGAGAGACTCTTGTACTCCTGTCTTCCTTACACCTTTAGTGAATTGTCTTCTCCGGGCTCGGCCCCCCAGACGTAGGCTTTAAGGCCGAACTGGGTTACCAAACCTTTGTGTCTCCTATCTCTTCTTGTATGTTTTGTCTTAATTGTGTGAGTGTGTATGTGAAAGCTTGTGTGATTCCTTGAAGAGGAAAAATAGAGTTACAATTAACCACACAACAGCATCAGCGAGACCAACAAGACATACCCACAGAGTAAGTTGCAACCGGTACTTCTCTAGTTACAAGCAGACCGTAAGTTGCAACAGAAGTTACAACAAAGATGCAACAGGCGGACAACCGAACCAGACAGAACTTACATATAGCATTCTATAATATATGAATAACCATTAAGAGAGTTTGTTCATTACTATTGATATATATTAAATAAATTAGTATGAATTATAGGCAAAAAATTATTCCCTTTTTTTAGGCCAAACAAGAGAATACCAATATGTAGCATCCTGATACTAATTAAAGAAGACACAATAACAAAAACGAAATATTTGACCCTAATAAATTTTGCAGACTTGATTTGAAGTTACATTTAGAGTTGAAGTTCGTGATTTCTAGTTTACATGGTTGGAAATTAGTATTTGTTTTTAAAAATTTATGATAAAAACATATTTTTATCATATTTTTTAAATAAATCACACTATTTTTTAAATTTTTTTTATATTTTGATTCTTTTGTAATTTATGAGTTAAGTTTGAATCTTAATAATAATTTGATTTATCTAATTTATTATTTAGTTTTGCAACATTTTGGGTTTTTTTTGGATTTTAGGGGAATTTATGAAATTTTCAAGAATTTTTGGGGAATTTCTGGATTTTTACATTTTTTTTCTTATTTCGTTGGGATTTTAGGGTTTTATGAGATTTTGTGATTTTTTTTCGGATTTTCTGCACTTTTTACAAATTTTTCTGATTTTTCTTTTTTAAATATTTTTATGGGATTTTGAGTTTTTTTTATTTTTTATTTTTAAATTTCTGAGTTTTTTTTGGAATTCATAGATATTTTGAATTTTTAGATTTTTTTTTTTTTGGGGTGGGGGCTTGGGGGTTTGGGGTTAAAGATTTTTATGTCTTTTTTTGTTTTTTCTATATTGGCAATTTTCCGAATTTATTTTTGGGATTTTTCTTAATATATGGAATTTGGGGATTTTTAGAAGTTTTACAGAGTATTTTCTATTTTTTGTTCCTTATTTTTTTTTGCAGTTTTCTAAATTTTTTATTTTTTAAATTTTTATTTTCAAATTATAGGTCTGGCTCGTGAGCCTTCCTGTCATAGCACAAGATCAGAGTAGTTGGGCCGTGGGTCGTGACGGCACGGACCCACACAATGTCGGGCCAACTTAACTTGTTTGACATCGTGAATAAATAGAAACTCTACCCTGTTATCATAAAAAAAATAAAAAAAATAAAGAACTCTACCATATTCAGTTTATAATTAATTGATAATCAATAAAAATTATACAAGTTTTTACATCTCTCTCCACCTTTGTATTGTTCTCAAGAGAGTGATAAAATTGTAAGTGACAAGAAATTAATTATAACTATCTTTTTTTATCAATATCAATTTTGTTTAATTTCATCCAATCTAGATACAAAAATAGACCAAAAAAAAAGATTTTTATGTCTTTTTTTTTGTTTTGTTTTTTGGGCGAATTTCTGAATTTATTTTTAGGGTTTTTCTTAATATATGGAATTTCAGGTTTTAGAGGTTTTTCAGAGTATTTTCTGCTTTTTGTTCCATATTTTTATTAATTTTCTGGATTTTTTATTTTTTAATTTATCTGAATTTATTAGATTTTTTAGGTTTTTTAATTTTTATTTTCAAATCATACGTCTGGCCCATGAGCTTGTCAGTCATAGCACGAGACCAAAGTAACTGGGCCTGTCATACACGGGCGCACAGTATTGGGCCAATCCAACCCATTTGACACCATGACTAAAAGAACTTTACATTTTTATCAAAATAAAAAAGCTCGACTTTATTCAGTTTATAATTAATTGACAATCAATGAAAACTCTAGTAGTTTTTGCATCTCTCTCCATCTTTTTATTGTTTGCAAGAGTGACAAAATTGTAAGCGATAAGAAATTAATTATAACTATCCTTCATTTATCAATCTCAGTTTTTTTTTAATTTTTTAATTTCATCCAATCTAGATACAAAAATAGGCAAACAAAACAATAATTAATAATATTGTCCTTTGTAATCATACTTGTATGCTTTGTCGACACAACGGGCATGTGTTTTTCTCTTGAAACCAGTGTGTGATACACTGTTTATGGAAACGGTGAGAACATGGCAAACGCTTGACTTCTGTACCAGTAACAAACTCATCTTGACAAATCACACATTCTTCCTTATCGTCTTCCACCTCACCCACAATCTCGGTTACCAAGCTCTCCAAAAGCGTCGCAAACACAAGATGACATTGATGAACATCATCTTGTTGTTGCACAGCATCAAATGACTGCTGCGCAGCCAGACGGAAATTCAATTCCTCCACATCATCTATTATCATGGCCAAGATGACACGCAATTGAAAGCAAGGAATCAAAGCATATCCCAAGGCAGGGTTGGAACCTTCATTTAGCCAATACTCCATCAAATAAGAAGCAATCTTGGTGATTATAATCTCACGAATATCTAAAGGTAACCTCACCCAAGCACTTGTTTGGGTCATCATACCGCGAATTGAAAGCTTGGCGAGCGACAAAGAGTGGGTGAAACAATGAAGATCATGAACAGTGCGTAACGTTCTATGTTCCAGTCTTCTTCCGAGGATCGTTCACTGGAGTTGGGGCTTGATACATAGAAGTTCTTGATCTCGAAGCAGCAGGAGAGAAGAAGAATAGGTGAAGTGAGGGTGGCTGTCAATTCTTCAGTCAATTCCATGGGACCTAGATCATGGAAAGAGTATGCCCCAATCACGTTTGGAGCTGATGACATTGTTCTTGATCAGTAGTTGCCCTTCTGCATGCACACTATAATACAAAGGATGATCAATGCATGTATATTTATAGTTTTTCCTTTATACAAAAGTACGAATTTGTGAAGGATTAGAAGTAGGAGTAACGCTGGATTTGATTTAAGTTCGAATTTGGTTTGATTATTGAGTAAACAAACCGAATTCAAACTGTATGCATGTTTAAAATATGAACATTAGTTTTGCTTGTTCAAGAGGAATATAACAACCAAATGTATATTAAAATATGTAAATTCAAACGGGTATATATGTATGCATAAATAAATCTTTAAAATAATCAAATCTAAAAATTTTAAAGCCAAAATTTAAATTCAAACGAGTATGTTTAACAACCAAACCAAATTCAGTTTCTTAAAACATACCCAGATAATTTGCTTGTTCAAGAAGTAAATATGTGATAATAAATCTTTAAAATATAGAATGATTTTACATTACATAATTTATCATCAATCTTTGTTCTAATTAATCACATAGAATGTATAATCCACCAATAAATGATAAATCTTATAACTATAGCATTCAACAAGCAAAAGGCCCTCGCGTTACCATTTGATAGATTGCTTCCAAATCTTTATATTGCTTTTAATAGGGTTTTGATAAGGTTTGAGGGGGTTTTATAATAGAAATTATAATTTTTTTATGTGAAATTTTTATTTTTATTTTTCACTTTATAATAGATTTTCTAAAGAAATTAAATATTCTTTATTTTAAGAATTAATTTTTAAATTAAATAAAAAGTATTTCAAAAAAAAAAAATTCTATAGCCAAAAGTTCTTCAGCTGTTTGAAGCACTATGAGAAACTCTTTATTAGTATAGTTCTAGATATTTCAAGATTTTACATATAATTTTTTTTTAAAAGAATAGAATGAAGTGTTCGATGAAATAAAAATGAAATACTTCAAGTTTTAAAGTATTAAATAATATGTTTTCAAATGATTAAAGAAAATAATATAAGGTTTGATTTTTAAACAATTTTTCAAAACTGATTAATGATTTTAAGAAATAGTTTCAATGAAATAAAAAAATAAATATTTTAATTTTTAAAGTATTGAAAAATAAATTTTCAAACGAATAATTTGGAATGAAGGGTTCTATTATTTGGATAATATTTTTTAAACTTCTTTAAATATATTAATTAAAGGATTTTGGTATTGTTTTAAAAGGATTTTGATATGGTTTGAGGGGTTTATTAGAATTGAAATTTATATTTTTTTAGTATTGTGGAAATTTTAATTTTTTTTGTTTGCATTTTTTAATATATTTCCTAAAAGTGATTAATATTCTTACCTTTAAATATTAATTTTTAGATTAAAAAATAAGTATTTCAAATATTAATTTTTTTCTATAGCCAAAAGTTCTTCCACTGTTTAAAGCATTATGGAAAAAAAAATCTAGATTTCAATAGATGTAGATACTTCAAAATTTTAGATATATAAAAAATAAAAAAACTTAACAAATAGTTAATTTTAAAAGTAAAATAAAATAAGTGAAGATCTGATTAAAATTATTTTTAAATTATTTATAAAAAACATTGCTATAATTGAGGATATAAATTAGGAAAATAATATCTTAGATTCACAAATCTTATAAAGAGTATTATAAATCATAAATCTTATAAATTTTATCCCATGTCATATTGAAGCCAATTTTTTTAGCTAAAAAATTATATTTTATTATTTAAAATGTAAATTAATTAATTTTATTTAAGAAGGCTCCTATTTATAAAAAATTTGAATAGAGAATATTTAAAAAAGGAAAGAACAATTAAACAACATACATTGCGGGGAAAAGTTATGTATAAAAAAGAAGGGGAAAAAACAAACAGAGATAAGAAATAAAACATAAATCAAAGAAAACAAATCCATATTTGGAAATAACATAAATGAAAAACATAATTATTAGTTCACATGTCTAATGTATCAATCTCAATTTCTTCCATTTGGTTTTACCTACACTCATCTCTACGGATTGTATAAGAGTAGGGCTAACATAGACGCATCTACTGACATATACTTTCACATGCGAATGAAAAGAGATATAAACATAACCAAGAGATCTCAATAAGTTACAAAAAAAAAAAAAAAAATGGAAGAAAGAGACCCCAACATGCACTTATTTACTGTCAAAATCTTGTATATTGAATGGACACTCCAAAGAATTTGGAGCTCTAGAACTATAAGAAGCATTATGAGTATAAAAAATTACCGAGAGGATTGTTAGAATCTCGTTGTTGCCAATAAGTAGTGTAAAACTGAGACCCAATTCTATATCAATTCCTATTGGAAGAGCGTGAACTTCACGTCAATCAAAAATCAAGAACAATAACAACAAAAAAAAAACGAAACAAAAAGTGAATTTCTTAAAGGATCAAAGGCAGGTAAAAATATGACAAAATAAATAAAAGGGGAGAAAAAAGGGATACCTGAATCATGTTCTTCTTCGTTGATAACTCTACGCCGACGTCCCTCCTCCTCCAGCGGTTAAGGCTTCTCAGCAAGTTCATGAGAAGTTCTCTACCAAAGATTTATAACTATGTTTATAATGTCATTAAAACTAAAGCTAAAAGGATCAAATAAATAAATAAAAGAAGAGAAAAAGGGATACCTGAATCCCGTTCTTCCTCGTCGATGACTCTATACATTGACGTCCCTCCTCCTCCTGCAGCAATTAAGGCTTCTGAGCAAGTTCATGAGAAAAAAAAAATCCTCAAAGTTCTCTACCAAAGATTTATCACTATGTTTATTATGTCATTAAAACTAAAGCATAGAAATGACCAAATAAATAAATAATGAGAGAAAAAGGGATACCTGATTTATGTTCTTCTTTGTCGATAACTCTACGCAACGTCCCTCCTCCTCCGGCGGTTAAGGCTTTTGAGCAAATTCATGAGAAAAAAAAATTCACTATTCAATGTTCTCTGCCAAAGATTTATAACTATGTTTATTATGTCATTAAAACTAAAGTATATATAGAAAGCACCAAATAAATAAATAAAAGGAGAGAAAAAGATACATGAATCCTGTTCTTCCTCGTCGATGACTCTACGACGACGCCCCTCCTCCTCCAACGGTTAATGCTTCTCAACAAATTCATGAGAGAAAAAAAATCACTCTTTAAAGTTCTCTACTAAAGATTTATAACTATGGTATATTATTAAATTAAAACATAGAAATGACAAAATAAATAAATAAAAGGAGAGAAAAAGAGATACCTAAAACCTAAAACATGTTCTTCCTTGTTGATGACTTTACGCTGACATCCCTCCTCCTTCGGCGATTATGGCTTCTCAGCAAAAGTTCATGAGAGAAAGAAAAACACTCCTTAAAGTTCTCTACCTAAGATTTCTAAATATGGATTACGTAATTAAATCTAAATTAGTAAAATAATGATCTACCTGCCACTTTTAAAATTTGAATTTTTTTAAATATGAATTTTTCACATGCACCCTTTTTAAATTAAGTAATTATTTCTAAATACATATATCCTATATATATACACGATATATTAAATTCCAAAACCCAACCTAATTATCTTGACAACTTTTAAAATTTTAAAAAGAAATCCGAAATTTTGACAAATTTATATTATTTTAAATTCAAAACTATGAGAAAATTTTGAAATCTCAATTTAATTATCTAGTTTTTTTAATTTTTTTTTTCCAAAATTAAAATTATCCCACTCATTTTCTTTCGCTATACTTGAAAATTTTAAAAAAATCCAAAATTTTGAGATATTTATATTCAAAATTATTTGAAATTCCAAATTATTAGAAAATTTCAAAATCTTAATTAAATTTTGTAGTTTTTTTAATTTTTTTCAAAATTAAATTTATTAAATTTAAATTATGTGATAGACTTCCATAAATATTTAGATTGATAGATCTCTTTTAAAATAGATATATTCGTATTTACTATTGTAGATAAATTTTTTTATAATTAAACATTCTAAAATTTTGAGAAAATTACAAAACAACATTCTAATTTTCTGGTTATTTTAGATTTTTTTAACTTTAAATTAGGCTCCTTTTCGCTTAATAATATAGATAGCCATAAATATTATTTGAAATTCAAAATTATGAGAAAATTTCATAAATTTTTAAAAAACCTAAATTAGTAAAATAATGACTTATCTGCCAAATTTTTTTTAAAAAAATTGAATTTCTCTAAAAAGTAAGTAATTATATATATATATATATATATATATATATATATATATATTAAATTCCAAAACACCAATCTAATTTTCTTGCTAATTTTTAAAATTTAAAAAAATCTGAAATTTTGAGATATTTATCTTATTTTAAATTAAAAATTATGACAAAATTTTAAAATCTCAATTTAATTATTATGGATACTTTTAAAATTTTAAAAAATACAAAATTTCGAGATATTTATATTATGTTAAATTCAAAATAATAAGAAAATTTTGAAATCTCAATTTAATTAGTATAGATACTTTTTAAAATTTTCAAAAAATCCAAAATTTTGAGATGTTTATATTATCTTAAATTCAAAACTATCATAAAATTTTATAATTTTAATTAAATTAGGTAGTTTTTGAATTTGTTTTCAAAATTAGTGTTAGATTTCCATAAATATTTAAACTGATAGATCTCTTTTTTAATTAAATATATTCGTACTTAGTAATATAGATAGATAGTTTTTTCATAATTAATAATTCCAAAATTTTGAGAAAATTCCGAAACCCCATTCTAATTTTTTGGTTTTTTTAGAATTTTCTAAAATTAAAATTAGACTTCTATTCCTTTAGTATTCATATAGATGAGAAAATTTTAAAGTCTAAATTTAATTATTATGGATACGTTTCAAAAAAATTTAAACATCCGAAATTTTGAGATATTTATATTATTTAAAATTCAACATTTTGAGAAAATTTTAAAATCTCAACTTAATTATTATGGATACTTTTAAAATTTTAAAAAATACAAAATTTCGAGATATTTATATTATGTTAAATTCAAAATAATAAGAAATTTTTGAAATCTCAATTTAATTAGTATAGATACTTTTTAAAATTTTCAAAAAATCCAAAATTTTGAGATGTTTATATTATCTTAAATTCAAAACTATCATAAAATTTATAATTTTATTTAAATTAGGTAGTTTTTGAATTTGTTTTCAAAATTAGTGTTAGATTTCCATAAATATTTAAACTGATAGATCTCTTTTTTAATTAAATATATTCGTACTTAGTAATATAGATAGATAGTTTTTTTATAATTAATATTTCCAAAATTCTGAGAAAATTCCGAAACCCCATTCTAATTTTCTAGTTTTTTTAGATTTTTCTAAAATTAAAATTAGACTTCTATTCCTTTAGTATTACATATAGATAATATATGAATAACCATTAACAAACTTTGTTCATTACTATTGGTTTATATCAAATAAATTAGTATGAATTAAAGGTAAAAATTTATTCCCTTTTTTAGGTCAAACAGAGAATACCAATTGTAGCATCATGATATTAAAGAAGACACAATAACAACTGAAATATCTGATCGGGAGTAAATTTTGCAGACTTGAAAATTTGAAGTTACATGAAGACTTGAAATTTATGATTTCTAATTTATATGGTTGGAAATTAGTATTTGTTTTTAAAAATTTATGACAAAAACATTTTTTGTCATATTTTTTAAATAAATCACATTATTTATATTAGTTCCTTTCTCAATAATATCAATTTTTTATAATTTGATTATTTTGTAATTTATGAGTTAAGTTTGACTCTTAATAATAACTTCAGTTATTTTCATTTATCTGATTTTGCATTTAGCTTTGCAATATTTTGCGATTTTTTGGGGATTTTTGGGGAATTTATGAAATTTTCTGGAAATTTTGGCAAAATTTGAGATATTTTTTGGATTTATTTTGGGAATTTTCTGGATTTTTTATGAAAGTTTCTTGGTTTTTTTTTTAGTTTTTTAAGGGAATTTGTGGATTTTTTTGGGGGTTTTCTGCACTTTCTACAATTTTTTATGATTTTTCTTTTTTTTTAAAGATTTTTATTGGATTTTAAAGCTTTTTGTCATTTTCTAAATTTTTTGGTAATTTTTTGAATTTAGTTTTAGGGGTTTTCTTCATATATGGAATTTTTGAGATTTTTAGAAGTTTTTCAGAATATTATGTTTTTCTCCTTATTTTCTGTAATTTTCAAGATTTTTTATGTGTTGAATTTTTTTTTTCTTAATTTGTTAGATTTGTTATATTTTTTATTTTTATTTTCAAATTATAGGGCCGACACAGCGGAGTCGGCTTGACCGCAGACGAGCCAGGACTAGGCTGGAGCCGACCTTGCAGGCTTTGTGAGCCATGTTGGCGTAGGCACACATAGTGCCTTTTGGGTTGGTCTGACCCGTTTGACACCATGAAAAAAAGGAACTCTACACTTTATCAAAAAAAAAATCTACATTATTCAGTTTATAATTAATTAATAATCAATAAAAATTCTAGTTTTTTCATCTTCTTCCACCTCCTTATTATCAACAATAGTGTGATAAAATTGTAAGTGAGAAGAAATTAATTATATCTTTCATTTATCAATCTCAATTTTGGTTAATTTCATCCAATCTAATCTAGATACAAAAATAGACAAAAAAAACACTAATTAATAATGTCCTTTGTACTCATACTTGTATGCTTTATGTCGACACTAGCGGGCATGTGTTTTTCTCTTAGTTAGATGAATTGTATGTGTATTGTATATACACTTTTACCCATGTATGGGCTTCATATCACTCATATATGGGGTATTCCCCTTCATTGTATCTAAGGATTCCATTTCACTCATTCATCTCCTCTACTCTCAAGTTCTTACATGGTATCAAAACTGTGATTTTAGGGTTTTGGGTTTGGATCCTTCATTGGCCGGAGTTTGTCATCCTCCCTTAACGAGTTCGTCGTCGTCATAGCATCAACTTTGTTTGTTCATTGTGTCCTTTTGGGAAGGGGTTTCTTGGCTAACCATCGGGAGTTCCATTTCCCAGTTTTTCTGCAAGGTGTTTCGTTGTCGATCAGCTCTTTGCGAGGTGGCGAGGCTGTTGTGAGTGATTGAGGGGCTTCTTCCAGCATATCGGAAGAGCACATTGGAGGTTCTTATGGTTGCTGCTGCTTCGGCGACATCAGTGATCCGCACATCAGAGGAGCTCCTTTGGCCAGCACATTGGAGGACTCCCTTCGGCGGCAACAACACAACCTTTCAAGATTGGGCTTCACTGATCATGCTCAGCTAGGACTGGAGCACTACTGTAGTGAGATTTGGAATTTCCCAAGAGCGTGCCTAGCTAGAGACTTGAGATTTTCTTTCACAAATTTGAAATTTGGTGTCTTGAAATTCGTGAAAGTCTCTTTTCTTAGACTTGGGATTTTTCAGCGATTTGGTGGATTTTCAAACGGCAAAAATACATTTTTGAACTTTGAATTATAGACTTATAGTATATTGTTTATTTTGATTCCTATATTATGAAATTGTGGTCTCTATGACGTGTCAGCCACCTGGTATACGGGCTAAATATGATATATTTTAATATGACATGGCAGCTGATGTGATACACTATCGTGGCACAAAACCGAATTTTCTAATATGTTAATAAATTAATGCTGAAGTGTCAACTGATGTGGCATCCCACGTGGCATTAAAAAAATAAAAAAATAGCAAAAATTTAAAAAAATTCTAAAAAATCTAAAAAAATATATAAAAAATCTAAAAAATAAACAAGATTTTTTTAAAAAAATTATAACATATCATGTTAGAATTCTGAAAAATTCTTAATTTTTTTAAAAATAAAAATTCTAAAAAAATAAAAAATCTAAAAAATACAACAAATTCAAAAAATCTCTAAAAATCTAAAAAAAATTCTAAAAAATAAACAGGATTTAAAAAAAATTCAAAAAATATAGTTAGAATTCTAAAAATTGTAAAAAAAAATTATAAATTATAAAAAAAATTCTGAAAAATTCTAAAAAATAAACATGAATTTTTAACGTAATCTCAACAATCAATCTGGAAAAATAGTAAAAAAAATGTGATTTGTTATTGATAAAATGAAAATGGGCTTTGTAATCACAACAATGAAATTGAAAAAATATTAAAAACAACAACAACTAAGCCTTAATCCTATACTAGATGGGGTCGGCTATACGGATTCTCTGTCTCCATGTTGCTCTCCAAAAAATTAAATAGATAAACAATAATAATAATAAATAAATAAGTACATAAAATAAAAAAATACATAAATAATAAAAAATAAATAAATAAATAATTCCATAAGGGCTTGGCATGTTAAAGTTGAAAAATATCCTTAATAACCTTAAAGAATAAAAAAAAAGGAACATCTTCAAAACCATTCTAACTTCTTCATACCCTTAAGAACCTTAATCACAACAATTACAACATATAAGCACATTTTTTTTATTATTTTTCCAGGTTGATTATTGTGATTACGGTAAAAATTCCTTTTTATTTTTTTAGATTTTTTTATAATTTTTTTTAATAAATTTTTAGAAAATTTTATTTTATTTATATTATTTACAATTTTTATAATTCTAATCGGATTTTTTAGAATTTTTTAAATTTTTAGATTTTTTTAGAATTTTTTAGAAATTTTAATTTTTTTTAAATTTTTTTAAGAATTTTTCATAATTCTAACTGGATTTTTAAATTTTTTTTAAAAAATCTTGTTTATGTTTTAGATTTTTTATTTTTATTTTTTTCATTTTCTTAATGCCACGTTGCATGCCATGTTAGTATGCTGACATGGCATGCCGCATCAGTTGACACATCATCATTAATTTATTAACATATTAGAAAATTCCATTTTGCGCCACGTTAGCATGCCATGTCAGCATGCGACATCATATTAAATATATCGTATTCAGCTCGTATACTAGGTGGCTGCCACGTTAGCGCCATGGACCATAATTGCCAAAAATCCGAAACTACAGGGACCATAATGAACATTTTCATAATACATAGACCAAAATGAACAATATACTACAATTCAGGGACCAAAAATGCATTTTTGCCTTCTCAAAACTCATGTAAAGTAAGAATGGTGATCCAGTGGTCACCGGTTCCCTTTGGATCATCGGTCAGAACGAAACCCACTTTGGATCACCACCGCATATGTTGCTTCGGGATGTGTGTGTGGCACACATCCCGAAGCATATTTTATGGTGGTGATTCAAAGTGGGCTCGGTTCCACTGATGATCCAGTGGAACCGAGTCCACTAGATCACTACTCGTAAAGTAAACCTTTTATAAAGGTATTTTTGGAGTAGGCCAACTTTAGAGGTTATCAAGTTTTTTAAAAGCTTGTGTGGCTTGTATTGTGTGTTGGCGATTGTGATGGTCACAAGCCTTGGAGATTGTGCTACTCCCCTTTATTCTTAGGTGGACTTTTTGGTGGATTTCTAGAAGTTGTGCCTTAGAGCGTGTGATCATTTTTATCACGAGTTTCGAGAAGCTATGGCCGATCATTTTTGGACTCAATGTCCGCCTCCAAATGCAAGATCCATGAGAATGTTTATGCATTATCAATTCACGACTTTTGGTTCGCATCATCTACTACCTTGGTCACCTGTGTTACTAAGCTCATCGAAAGCAAATTCAGTTCTTGTGTCCTTCGTGACCGATGCTTCTTCTGTTATATCTACCGCCTGTAATGACTTCTTCCTCATGGATTCTAGACTCGGGTGCTACTCATCATATGACTTCTGATGCTACCCAGTTAGTTGATCTTACCCCAGTTCGTCTTCCTTCCTCTGTCCGCACTACTGATGGCTCATTACTCTCTATTACTCAGTCTGGTCGTCGTACCACCACCATTACTACCCCTTTATCCCTTGTCTTACCTGATGTTCATCATGTCCCTGGCCTTGCCTTAAATCTTGTCTCGGTTAGCCAGCTTACTGATTATGGTTTGACAGTTTCCTTTACCTCTTCTGCTTGCGTTAAGCAGGATCATCTTACAGGCCAGAGGCTTGGGACCTGGCGTGGAGTTGGTGGACTTTATCATTTGGAGCACTCGATCTGTCTACTTTGTCTGCTTCCTTTGTAGCCACATCTTCTTCCGCTGGTTATTCACTTGATCGTTGGTATCGTCACTTGGGTCATCTTTCTAGTGCTCGCTTGAAATGACTCACCAATTCAGGAAGTCCTGTGACTTTGAGTCCTTTATACGACTATCTGGTTTGCAAGTTAGCAAAATATCACGCTCTTCCTTTTTCATCCAGTGAGTTTGTTTCTAATGCACCTTTTGATCTAATGCATTCAGATATTTGGGGTCTCGCACCTTCTTCTTCTTTTGGAGGTTTTTCTAATTATGTGTGCTTCGTTGATGATTTTTCTCAGTATACTTGGCTTTATTTGGTACCAAACAAATCAAATATTTGAAATTGGTACAAACAAATGATCGATTTTTCTGAATCAGACATTTGAAATCGGTACAAAAAAAAAAAGAAATCGATTGTAACATTATTTACAGAGAGAAACAAAGCAAAAAATTCAAAAATTTTAAAAAGTAAAAAATATAATATAATATATAAAATATAAATAATAAATAATTGGTACAAACAAATGATATATATATATATATATATATATATATATATATAAATTTTTTTTATAGAAATACATTACTTGAAAAAGCTATATACACGAGAAATGGGAAAATATTTTCTCAAAGCAATATGGGAGAGCCTAGAACTGAATACCGAAGACATTAAATCAGCTTTAGACCTTAAGTCTTGCTTCCGGATTGTCTCGGTGAAACTCTATCCTCTGTGTCCACAACCGGAGGTCTAGTCAGCATTCGACTTCACTCTGACCATGGTCTTCTCACCATGCTATTTCCGAACCGCATCAATATTGGCCTTCAAGTGAAACACAGTGGCAAATGACTCCATGTCAACCCCCTCCCATACTCATTCCTTGTCAACACAGGGGATCATATAGAGGTAATAGACTTTTTTTTCTTTTCAATAAGGTGATAAACACCCCTCCCATGGAGACTTCAAAGAAAGTGTATGCAGGTGGTAGCAGCCAATCCCTTAGGCTTGTCCTGTAAGAACAAAGACCACACCCGATTGTATGAATATATTCACCATGTTATTGGACTAAATTTGATAAATTAAGCAATGGGAAGTACAAGAATGTGCTTCACCAAGCTGAGGTGAATAAAAGAGTACAAGAAATGCCCATTGGCACAGTAACAGGACCTCCAATGGACCACTGTGTTAAGTTAGGCGTTATTTCAAGTCATATTTGGTAGCCTAGCTGTCTTTGTTGACCTGTTAAGTTAGCCTAGCTGTTTTTTGTTGACCTCCTGTATGCATGTTTGAGAAGACCAATTGGTGCTTGTAACACTAGCCCTTGGGCTCCATATAAATATACACATGCGGCTCACAAATTTGTGAGTTGGAAACGCTTACACAAACCTTTACATGGTATCAGAACCACCTCTTCCGTATACATCTAGCGTGCCTCTGGCAGATCCAATCTCCAAACCCTAACGCGCCTTCCCATGGCCTCCACCTCCACCGCCGCCGCCGCCTCTCTTGGCCCTCCGCCATCCGAGAAGCTCACCCGCGACAATTATCTTCTGTGGAAGGCCCAGGTGTTCCGTAAGGCTGCGTATGCGCAGATGACCGGCCTCCTCGACGGGACAGAACCCGCGCCGGTGGAGACTATCCCCATCACCAAGGAGGATAAGACGCTAGGAACGGCGCCGAACCCTGCGTATGCAGTCTGGCTAGTGAGGGATCAGCAGGTCCTGAGCTACCTGCTCAATTCCCTCTCCAAGGAGGTGCTCACTCAAGTTGTGAGCATGGAACACGCCGGCGATCTCTGGACTGCTATCGGAGCCATGTTCTCCTCGCAGTCGCTACCACGGCGGCGAATCTTCATGACGCCGCCAACACAAAGAAGAACAACATGTCTGCGGCTAACTACGTCTCCAAGATGAAGGGGCTCGGTGATGAGCTCGCCGCCGCCGGCCGCCCTCTCGATGAAGAGGAGATGGTCGAATACATGCTTGCGGGTCTTGACCTTGAGTACAACCCGCTTGTCGCCTCCATCAACGCCCAGCCCAATATCACTGTAAGTGAATTTTATGCGCAGCTTGCTGCTTATGACTTGCGGCAGGAGATGTTGATGGTCGGCAGCAACCGAGGGCAGTTTCAATCGACTGCCAATGCTGCCTCGCGAGGTCGAGGTGCTTACACTCCTCGCGGCAGGGGTAACAGAGGCTGCGGCAACCGTCCCGGCAATGCTGGTGGCAAAGGGGGGCGCAACTCCCCATATAATGGCGGTCGCGGCCTTGGCCGCCGTCGTGGGCAATCAACTCCACGGCGTGATGTAACATGCCAAATCTGTAAAATTCAGGGCCACCCAGCAAATGAGTGCTGGTGGCGCTATGATGATGAGGATTCCTATGAAGATAAAGGGGCCAACTCTGCTGCCGTCAACTCCTATGGTGTTGACCTGAAGCTGTATACCGATCACCGGGTGCCACCGACCATATCACCGGTGAACTTGAGAAGATGACAGTTCGCGAAAAGTATAAGGGCCATGATCAGGTTCACACCGCCAATGGGCAAGGTATGGAAATTAAGCATATTGGTCATTCAATTGTGCATACCCCTAGCGGCAACCTTCATCTTAAGAATATTCTTCATGTTCCAAGTGCATCCAAAAATCTTGTTACGTTCATAAACTTGCTTGTGACAATAATGCTTATCTTGAGTTTCATCCAAATTTCTTTTTGATCAAGGATTAGGCCACGAAGAAAACTATTCTTAGAGGCAAGTGTCAAGGTGGGCTCTACCCGCTTGTGTCATCAACTTTCAAATCCACAAAGCAAGTTTGTGTTGCCGCCAAGCCATCTCATGCGAAGTGGCACAGTCGTTTAGGACATCCGTCCTCCTTTATTGTCAACCAAGTTCTTAGAAAACATAGTCTTCCTTTTGCAAAAGAGTCTAGCAATGAGTCTGTTTTTGATCCTTGCCAAAGAGCCAAGAGTCATCAATTACCCTATCCTATATCTACTAGTATGTCCACAGTTCCTTTACAACTTGTGTTTCAGATGTTTGGGGACCGACACCCACCTCTGTAGGGCACCATGCATACTATGTAAGCTTTATTGATGACTTCAGTAAATTTACTTGGATCTATCTGCTTCAAAAATAATCTGATGTCTTTCAAGCTTTTTCATAATTTCCAGCAATATGTTGAGCGGAAATTTAATCGCAAAATAATTACTATGCAGACTGATTGGGGAGGAGAGTATCAAAAACTCAACTCCTTCTTTCAAACAATTGGCATATCACACCATGTGTCTTGCCCTCATGCGCATCAGCAGAATGGGTCTGCCGAACGCAAACATCGTCATATTGTAGAGGTTGGACTTGCACTGCTCGCCAAGGCCTCTATGCCTCTCAAATTTTGGGATGAGGCTTTTCTCACCGCCACATATCTCATTAACCTTTTGCCAAGCAAAGTAATTAATCTTGACACCCCTATCGAGCATCTCCTAGGTGACAAGCCAGATTATCACACCCTTCGTATTTTTGGTCGCGCTTTGGCGGCCTAATCTTAGGCCTTACAATACTTTCGAGGAAACTAAGCACTTTCGATCCAAGCGGTGTAATGTATTTCTAGGGTATAGTCCTGCGCCGCTACAAGGGGTCAAATGTCTTGATGTTTCTACCGGACGAGTATATATCTCTCGTGATGTCGTCTTTGACGAATCCATTTTTCCATTTGCCTCCTTCCATCCTAATGCCGGTGCCCTTCTTAGCAAAGAAATCTTGCTTCTACCGGACCATCTTCTCAATAAGATGACATTTGTTTACTGGGGTGTGCATAATACTAACCAATTGTCTAATGGAAATACTAGTATCTCTGTTGATAATTGTAAGCAGGATCATGGTCCAAGTGCTGGCGAAAACCCGGTTCAAATTGATGAAGATCCGGGCCAAAATGATGCTGCAACAGCGCCTGTGATCGGCTTGCATGGGGCTTCACATGATTCCTGTGCGTCGCAGCCTGCTCCTGCTACCTCAGATGTGCCAGGCGGATCGACATCAGACGCTGCTCCGCATAATCTCGGCTCCAGCTCAGGCATGCAACTCCAGACGCCATTGTCCGGGCCGAAGCACGCGCTGCCGGCAATCCACAAGGTGTCCGGTCTCCTCCTCGACAAGATATCTCCCTTGGGCGGCCTAAAGCTTGTCACCTGGTTCCGGATCTTTTGCATCGATCTCCGGTGGATCCTCTGCTGCCTGCACACCTACACCGCCTCCTCCTGTGCCACGTTCACGTCCAATCACCAGGCTTCAGCGCGGTATTCGACAGCCGAAAAAATGGACTGATGGTACTATACCATATGGTTATGGTTTTCTGTGTGCTACAGGTGAACCAAATAATTTGCAGGAGGCACTTGATGACACAAAATGGAAAATGGCGATGAATGATGAATATGGGGCACTTATGAGAAACAAAACATGGCACTTGGTTCCTGGTCAACAAGGCAAGAATGTGATCGATTGTAAGTGGGTGTACAGAATTAAAAGAAAGGCAGATGGTACTGTTGATCGATACAAAGCACGGTTGGTTGCAAAAGGGTTTAAGCAAAGGTATGGAATAGATTATGAAGACACCTTTAGCCCTGTTGTGAAAATTGCTACCATTCGACTTGTGCTATCTATAGCTGTTTCGAGAGGATGGTGCTTGAGACAGTTAGATGTACAGAACGCGTTTTTGCATGGTGTTCTGGAAGAGGAGGTTTATATGAAACAGCCACCTGGTTATGAAGATCCAAATGCACCATTCCATGTTTGTAAACTTGACAAAGCCTTGTATGGTTTGAAGCAGGCTCCTAGGGCATGGTACGCCCGGTTAAGTGCAAAACTACAAAGTCTTGGATTTGCTACATCCAAGTCAGATACATCCCTGTTCATTTACAATAAGGCAGGTATAACCATATTTGTCCTTATTTATGTGGATGATATTATAGTTACAAGTTCATCAGATAAAGTTGTTGCCGCACTACTTCAAGATTTAAGTTCTGACTTTGCTCTCAAGGATTTGGGAGATCTTCATTTCTTCCTAGGCATTGCAGTTAAGAAGATCAAAGAAGGTATTATATTATCTCAAGAAAAATATGCTTCTGATCTCTTGACCCGTGTCAACATGCAACATTGCAAGGCAGCTCCTACACCTCTTTCACCAACGGAGAAACTTTCAGCGCATGAAGGAGAACCTTTGGGACCTGAGGACAGCACAAAGTACAGGAGTATTGTAGGTGCTTTGCAGTACCTAACTCTTACTCGTCCTGATTTGGCATTTTCAGTAAACAAAATTTGCCAATTTTTGCATGCACCAACCACAACACATTGGATCCTATGGCCAAGCGAGTGTTGCGATATGTAAAAGGCTCAATGGGTGTTGGCCTGACCCTTAAGAGATCTTCCTCTTTTTTGGTTAGTGCATTCACTGACGCTGATTGGGCAGGCTGCTTAGATGATAGAAGGTCTACCGGTGGCTTTGCAATATATCTTGGTCCTAATCTTATCTCATGGAGTGCAAGAAAACAAGCAACGGTGTCACGCGATCTAGTCTGTAGGAATTTGAATACAAGGCCTTAGCTAATGCTACCGCAGAAGTGATCTGGGTTGAGTCTCTTTTGGCTGAGCTTGGAGTTAAGAGAAATGACGTGTCCTTTCTATGGTGTGACAATTTGGGTGCCACATATTTATATGCAAATCCAGTGTTTCATGCAAGAGCAAAACACATTGAAATTGACTTTCACCTTGTGAGAGAAAGGGTTGCAAAGAAGCAACTAAACATAAGATTTGTGTCATCCAAAGATCAAATAGCAGATGGATTCACAAAAGCATTGCCTGTCCAAAGACTGGAGGAATTCAAGCGCAATCTCAACCTTGCACGGTTGTGATTGAGGGAGGGTGTTAAGTTAGGCGTTATTTCAAGTCATATTTGGTAGCCTAGCTGTCTTTGTTGACCTGTTAAGTTAGCCTAGCTGTTTTTGTTGACCTCCTATATGCATGTTTGAGAAGACCAATTGGTGCTTGTAACTCTAGCCCTTGGGCTCCATATAAATATACACATGCGGCTCACAAATTGGTGAGTTGAAAACGCTTACACAAACTTTTACACACTGTAGCACCCGCACCACAATTAGTGAGACATGATCATCAGTTGGCATTAAATGACATGAGATATAGAGATTTTTGCTGAAGTGCTTTGATTATCAAATTTATTAGTGCATGTAAGTAATACATTGTCCCTGTCTCATCTTCTAAACCCATCCAACTAAACAGTACTACTTCAGAATAAATTGAATACTAATATCATTAACTAGCTTACTCAAAAGTTGACAAGCTAATTACAAATGATGAGCTTGAAGGTCATTTCTTTCTCTAATGACCATGCACATTATGTCAATTATTTTCAATCATAAGTGAACAACTGGAAGTCATGTCTTTATAGTGTCCAGAATTTTGTGTCGAATTTTGTGTCTTTATCATTTCCATATTGTAATGCTATTTTGAAACGAAAGCTCTTTTGAGAAAGTCATGAATTGGAATCCAAATTCAAAACAATAGTGCCAATAATTTGTTCTGATGCAGTGTATGCCAGTCCCAAGCGTATCAATTGGCACAAGCTATATGCATGTGTCCAAAACCTTGATCACATGATCAAGATTCTACATCTTATTAAATTTACCATTATTGTTGAACAAAGAGTATATAATAAACAATGTGGGGCACATGAGAAACACTGAAATTGTTTGTTTGGTACTTGTTTCAACCACACCATTATTGCATGCTAAGAGATAATTAAGAAACAAACATCAGCAAACTCTGCTTCACATCTTCTCTCATGGCAGCTGAACCTCTCCTTCCCTTCTCCAAGTACAACACCGTTAAAGAGATCTCTGACTCAGGGGTCCTCTCTTCTCTTCCTTCCTGCTATGCTTGTTGAGACCCGGACATCGATGGACCCACCGAGACCTTGGAAGAAGAGGTTCCGATCATCGATTTCTCACTGCTCGTCCAAGGAACTGCAATACAGCGAGCTCAAGTCATTCAAGACCTTGGCAAGGCCTGCCGTGACTGGGGCTTTTTCATGGTTATCATTATTATTATTTAATAAAATAGATATATCATTTTCATTCATTAAAATTTCATGAATATTTTTATATTTTTTCACTTGTTAAGTCTTTTATATGTTCTAACACCTCACCTTTTTTGCACTCTGCAATTTCACTTCTTACATGACTTTGGATGATTAAATAGTGATTTATTCTTTCTATTAAAAAAAAAAAACAATTGGATGAAATGTTGCAGGTTGTGAACCATGATGTGCCTAAGAGCTTAATGGAAACAATGCTAGATGCCTGCATGAGATTCTTTAACATGAGAGAAGAAGAGAAACAGGAGTACAATAGCAAGCATGTCCATGATCCAATAAGATATGGGACCAGCGTCAACACTTCAGTGGAGAAGTTCAGGTACTGGAGAGACTACCTAAGATTCGTCGTCCACCCTCACTTTCACTCTCCTGCAAAGCCATCAGGCTTCAGGTAATCTGAAACTCCAACGTTGTGTTTAGTTGGAAGTTGGAGTATATTTGTTTTTGTTTTGGATGGATCAAATGAAAATGGGAATTAAAGAATGATCACTGGATTAGGGTTAATGCTGACTAGTTTCATTGGACAGAGGTGATTATAGTTTTCTTTGGTGATTGATGGTGAGCTACCTCGCTCACATGGACTCTAAGGAATAAGCAAATATTGTTGAATGTAAATCTGTGTTGTGAGTGCCAAGGGCGGAGCCAGGATTTTTGTTTATCCCGGGCTAAGCTAATCATTCATACAAAGATTCAGCATACTTTTTCTCAAGTTTGATGATTCTAGTCATATCCCTGAAAATAAATTAGCAAAGGTTAATTATCTACTTCTAAACTAATTGTGGAATACGCAATGCTGGATCTCGTTCAAGTTCATTCTCATCAAAAGGAATCCTTGGAACTTTGTTTGAGGTTGAGGTCCTTGAGGACCTTGAGGTTCAATAACTGCAGAAATCATAGAAACATGAACATCAACACTTGGTTGAGTGTTAGAGTCTGATGTTTCTTCTCCATTTTTCTTTTTGAAGAACGAAAAAATTGTTTTTGCTCTTTTTCGTTCTTTATTTTCCATCATAATAAAGTAGAGAAGGGTTGAAAATTAGAGAAACAAATCAACAAGATTGAAGGACCCAAGCAGCCCTACTTGAACATCTACTTTGAGTTTGCTTACAATTCAATCAAAGATTGTACACTAGAATCCCAGGCTGTCCAGCAATAGCGATGAGAAGCTATGACTCTCTAACAGAAGAACAGAAGGATCTTAATGCTACTAACCAAATGGGTCCGTAATCGAAAGTCCAAACACAATTAAGAAATCAAATTATAATTCATGAATCCAAGAGAATTCATGAATCAAACAAATCAAATTCAGCTGAATAAAAACAACCCAGCTTTATTATCATTCACAGAATCACAATGATCTATATAGCTGAGTTTCTATTTTTATACTTCATAAAAAAAATAAGGTCTTGAAGATAAACCAATAAAACCTCTGCATAAAGTCTCACCAAATTTGATGATGGTGGTCAAGGACCTAAAGTTATAATGTCATTTGGCAATATTGATAGGTATTCAGGAAGTTACCATGATCCCACAATGAGACTTGGTGGGCCTCAAGACTCGAGGAAGTTCTGCAGAATATAAAGAACGAAGAAATGGCAAGTAAGATTCTCACCTGCGAAGTGATATCAAAGTGGAGATTCTGGAGAAGGTCATGGACTCATGGGCGAGGGCGGAGAGTCCAGCGACGAGCCGACGAGGGGCCGAGGACAGTGGACGAAGCGCAGATCTCGCGAGCTCCGAGGGCGGAGATGAATAAGATCTCTTCTTGCGGGCGGATGATAGGGCCGACCGGCCGAGGAGGAGCTAGGGTTTGCGGGGGGCGCTTGGGGACTGGGGACCAGGATTGGAGTACCGAGTTGGGGGGGCTGGTCCGATGAAGCAGCCTAGTATAGTACTATAGTAGTATGATTAATTGATTAATGTGTTTAAGGTGGGCTGAAGTGCTAAGGTGGGCTGAATTGCTGAAGAAGCCCAGTATGCCCAGGGACCCAGAGGGGAAAAAAAAAATTTATAATTTTTTTTTTCACTCCGGGCTTGAGCCCACCGCAGCCAACTAATAGCTCCGCCCTTGGTGAGTGCTATATATACTTTTGTACTCACAATTATTTTATCATTGGAAGTAGTTTTCTATTTATCATATCATCCTTCCTCTCCTTTGTGAGTGTGGTTCTATTACTATTGTCAACATTTACAAATACATTTCTTGAATTCATGGATTTTGTAGAGAAACATCAATTGAGTATGCTACACGGACAAGAGAGATGACCAAGGAGCTGCTCAAGGGGATTTGGGAGAGTCTAGAACTCGAACCCGATGACATGGAAGAGGCCTTGGACCTAAACTCTTGTTTCCAAATCCTCCTCATGAACCTCTACCCTCCGTGCCCACAACCAGAGCTCGCACTCGGTGTTCCGCCGCACTCTGACCATTGCCTTCTCACCATACTATTAGAGAATGGTGTCAATGGCCTCAAAGTGGAACACAATGGCAAATGGATCCATGTAAAGTCTCTCCCAAACTCATTCTTTGTTAATACAGGGGATCAATTGGAGGTAATAAATTGATTCAACTGTTTTCTTTTGATCATCTTCCATATATATATATATATATATATATATATATATATATATATATATATATATATATTGATATTGGCTAAATGTGATATAGATTGTCAGCAATGGGAAGTACAAGAGTGTGGTTCACCAATCTGAGGTGAATGCAAGCAATACAAGAATGTCCTTAGTCAGTTTAGTAGGACCATCACTGGACACTATTGTTGTACCAGCACCACAACTAGTGAAACATAAGCAGCAGTTGGCATACAATGGCATGAAATACAGAGATTTCCTTGATCACCAGCAAGCCAACCCGCTCCTGGTCAAGTCTCTTCTGGATCTACTGAGGCTTCACAACTGAATGAAATATTTACCACAAAAATCTATTGCTATAATAAATTATTAATTAGTTGATAATTAATAAAGATAACAGTTTGCTTTTCTTTGTTTTTTTTTATATCCCTCCTCATCCACTTTCAATTCGGTTGAGACATGTCTCGGCCTCTCATTTTGAAAAGGAATGTGGTAGTCAATTTTCATCATGAAAGTTCCTCAAATCTATGTTTGTTTTGGGTATGTACTTACCAAGAGATGCTACAAATCAAACATTTGAAATTGGTACAAACACATGATTGAATATTTCTTTTTTATAGAAATACATCACTTGAATATGCTACATACACAAGAGAAATGGGAAAGAGTTGCTCAAGGCGGCAATATGCATGGGAGAGCCTTGAACTCAATACCAGAGACATCGAATCGGTTTTAGACCTAAAGTCTTGGTTCCAAATTGTATCGGTGAACCATTATCCTCTGTGTCCACAACCGGAAGCGCACTCAGCTGCACTCTGACCATGGTCTTTTCACCATGCTATTTCCAAACCGCATAAATGGCCTTCAAGTGGAACAGTGTCAAATGGCTCCAATCCATGTCAACTACCCTCATCCATACTCATTCCTTGTCAAAACAAAGGATCATATGGAGGTAATAAATTGATTCAACTCTTTTTTTTTTTACCATCTGGTTGATTGTATGACTATATTAACCATGTTATTGGACTAAATATGATAGATTGTTAGCAATGGGAGGTACAAGAGTGTGCTTCACGGAGCTGGGGTGAATAAAAGAGTACAAGAATGTCTATTGCCACTGTAAAGGGGCATTCATTTCACCAAAACCATCCAGAGGGCCAGAAGTACGGACTGAAGTCTCACTTCCCTGAAATCAGGGGAGGTGAGGGGAAGTTACATTTCAGGTTTTCATTTTCGCTGAAGTGAGGGAGCACCGAAGTGCACACTTCCCCCACTTCCTGTGTTCATTTTACAGAAACTGAGATCACTTCAGGCTATACTTCAGTAGGGTGTTGTTTCTTTCCATAAAAGTGAGAGAAGTTAAAAGTCATACAAATACATGAAAATTACAGTATTATATATGAATATTATCATAAATTTTATTTAGTTTACATTATGTCATCTTAAATCCTAGTTTTATTAATAAACACAATAATATTATAAAAGATATTATAAAAAATTTCACACAATCAATTTCATTATCCATCACAAACAACTAGCAATGAACTTTTATAGGGCATGCAACTTATTAGCAGGATTGTGATGTTCATGCATAATTTCTACAACAAAGAAGACCCAATGTAGCTTGCAACTTACAAGCATGTATGTATTGAAAATAATAAGCTCAATCAAACAAAACATTAAACATTATAACAACATAGATAATCCATATAAAGCATTCAAACAAAACATATCCATACAAATTAAACATTAAACAAAGCATTCAACTGTCATAACCACATCCACATCGAGGGAATATTCCAACAAAGCATTCAAGTAAACTAAAACATTATGAAAATAGTCAAAGCAAAGCATTCAACATAGCATTGGTTAATTTGTCTTCCTAACTCATGACCAGACACAACAACACTATAATTCTCATTGTTTGAAAAACCCTTCTCTCAACAACAAAGCGGTCAAGCAATCTCTTACGCAGAGATCGATGGATGTTCCTCATGTAAAAATCTTCGGTAAGGTTCCTATAGGCACAGTGTTACAAATATCATCCTCCATATCTTCGTCACTGTACCCCTCCATGCTCCACAGAGCTTCAATCAATTTATCCATCCAAGCCTTCTTTCTGCTCTGCACAGTTGAAGTGGTTATATGACCAATCCTTTCAACAAGGTTGTTCAGTACAACATCCTCAGTGCTAGCACTCGATGCCCGAACAGTCCTAGTATTGGGGTTGCTTAAAAAGACCTTGGTTGTTCTTGTTGTTAGCCATTGTTCTTTGAAGGTTCGGAGTCCAATTTATCAAGGCTATCAGGTTGGTTGTCAAGTACCAAGTTTGCGACACCAAATTGGTGGAAGATAGTTCGAGCATGATTAGCCTATCGCGTGATCATCACCACACACCAATAGAAGCTCAAGAATGGTATAGGCTTGGGTTGTAACAATGAGGACATGGTAATAATGAAGAAAACAATGAGAATATACTGATTAAGTAATGAGTAAGTATAGTTCATACCTCCATATATGTTTGGTAGGTTTTGTCCTCGAGCACCAACATCTTCTGCGTGTTGTTCCAATTGATGCCTCTCATATTCACAAGCTTCTTGATATCTTGATGCTTTCTCTTCAATGTTCACATGTGATTCTCCAAGTTATTTGCATCCATGCAAGCCAAGGGAAACCTATTATTGACGATGTTTACAGCTTCCATGAAGGCTTGGCGTTTGAATGACTTGTCAACCTTCAGCCTAACCTTCACCAGATCTAAGAGGCACAAGATTAGCACAATGTCGATCTCTTTGGTCCATCACTTGGCATTCCTTTGCTCTTGTAGCTTATTGAATTAGAACCTGACATTGTATCCTTAATGTCATTGCTGGGAGCCAACATACTTTTTCTTATGTAACCCATTAAAAAGCTGATTTGTTCAATTGCATGTACAAACATATGAACTACAAACTAGATATATAGAATACTTTATATACAATGAGCTCAATACACAAGTAAATACAGTAAACTCAACACAGTAAATAAAGTATATATAAAAACTCAACACACAAAGTACTATATATATATATATATATATATATATATATATATATATATATATATATATATATATATATAATAGGTTAAATACGGTTTTAGTAGAAACTAACCAACTTCACATTCCAGTGAGATTCAACAGAAAACAATTAAAGATCTCTAGTTTCGTATACACTTAGTTAATTAAAGTTTAGCTAACAAAATTTAACAAGTTATTTTCATAAATCGAAGTTCATAAAACAACAAGTAGTAGAGCAAAAGACACTTTTAGAAATTTTATACTGGATGTCGTGAATTGTAATCACGCCACATGTCTTTTGCTATTTTGCCACAGATGTCTCTCCAGCATTGGAAAGTATCACGTTATTCACGTAGTGTGGCCAACCTCTCGTGTATAAAAACTTCTTCGATAGGAACTTCTTGGTCTAACAACATGTCGGTCAGATCAATATCTGTTATAAAATTATGCAGCACAAAACAAACAAAGACAAGGTCTGCTTGTGTCCCAAAGGGGTAGAATGGCCTTAAGTCTAGAATCCTAAACCGACTCTTAAGAATTCCAAAAGCTTTCTCTATTCTTTTTCTGAGTTGGGAATGACAAAGATTAAATAGCTTTTCCACATTTTTTGGTGTACAACCTACATGTTCTTTCAGATGATACCTAACTTTTCGATAAGGAGAGATGAACCCTTTCGTTGTTGTGTAACCAACATCAACAAGATAGTATTTACCTAATATTAAGAATGGAGAATTTTTTTTTTTAAGATAGTTTATAAATTTTTTAACAAAAAAGGGTATGATATCGATTATGGTATTAAACTTGGAGGAATAGATAGGTCGTACGGCAATTGCCGGATAGTGCATCCTTTTGAACTAGGTAATCATTGGTCAGACCTTCCCAACCAGTGAGGACATATATAAATTTTAGATTCGGGTCACATATATGCATGCGGTAAGCACATTTTGTGTGATCCATTTGCAGCAACCCTTGCATCTATATGGGTCTTATCAAGGAATACATACAATCCTAAATAGTTAAAGCTTATTAGATAGTCTGCTAAATTTTTCAAAGTTAATGAGAATGTAAAGAGGATAATATATATCTTGAAGGAAAGTAACTTGCGTTAAACTATACATTAGGATGTCTTGAAGCACATGATTGCTTCATAATAGGGATGAATCTGGATGAACAAGTGGCCCAAGTTCGGGAACACACATAGAGCAATCTAGGGCACATATCTAGATGGTGTCAATCCAGATCCAAGAACACCCTCTTAGGAAACACAACAAGACAAGTCGGGTGAGGTGAGGGGAGGGGGGGGGGGGATCATGGCGAAGATCGAGGCATAACCGTTGGGCATTGATTATGGGATCGGGGATTCGAAAATGGCTAAAAAGATGAGGATAAAGGGCGAAGGAGGAGGAAGAACAGAGGTACGCCATTATGAGAACTAGAACCCATCTTCTCCGACCACTTCTCCTACTATCTTGAGTGTTAGAGCTACCCTAATGCAATAGGATCACCCACGCTCATCTCTCTCCATCTCAGTGCAGGTTGTGGACATCCTCTTTGGTAGTCGTTGTAGTCCCAACACAACAAATAAATTCAATCTTTGATCAAATATCAGGATCTATCCCCAAGAAGGATTGGTTTTGACGTCAACAGTTTGGCGCCATCTATGGGGACTGAACAAAAGCCCATATCACCATGAGAAGATCAATGCGTAACCAAGGGTAAGTGGCTGAAAATGGGGGATCCGATAATGCCCCAATAGCTAAAGAAACTCATCCCGGCCCGCTCTAGAACGGAGGGTCAGTTAATATCCCGGCAACCAAGAAAACTCATCCTAGCCAATCTCAGATTGGAGAAGTTCAAGATGAGAGCAGTATTGAAACCTCGAAAGAAAGATTGAAGTGCTGACTTGAACCCTAATTAATTGAAAATCAATGAAAATTCTAGTAGTTTTTGCATCTCTCTCTACCTTTTTATTGTTTGCAAGAGTGTTATAAAATTGTAAGTAACAAGAAATTAATTATATCTAATACACCCCAAATCCCGGTTTCCACGTGTTGGAATCCTCACACAGCCCATGAAGGCAACACGGATCCCAAAGGGAGCCGCCGTAGGGGACGGAGCCTGATTACCAAGGAGCTCCAAAAGCACAAAAGCAGAAGACCTCAGAGGAAGGTAAGCTCAAGGAAAAGCAAAGAACTCTTCTCTACTCTCCCTCCACCCATTTTTCCTGGTGATCACGAGGCTAACTTGACCGTCGGAGCAGGTTTGGGTATTTAGGCCCTCCCCCCCTCTCATCAGCGCATGTTCTTGTCCCTTTTAAGGTGGAATCTTTGAAAGGACAATTTCGACATCATGTTCAATAACGGAAGACTTTATCTGTTGGCCTGAACCAGAGTCGACCTCAAGCTCCACCAGTTTTTTTGGCTAACAATATCTATCCTTTATTTATCAATCTCAATTTTGTTTAATTTCATCCAATCCAATCTAGATATAAAAATATACAAAAAAAACACTAATTAATAATGTTCTTCAGAATCATACTTGTATGTCGTGTCGACACATTGGACCGAGTGATACACCGTTCATAAAAACGATGAGAGCACGACAATTAAACGCTTGACCTCTATACCGAAAACACACTCATCCTTACATATCACTCATTCTTCCATATCGTCTTTCATCATACTCACAATCTCAGTTACCAAGCTCTCCAAAAGTATCGCAAACACAGGACAACTTTAAAGAACATCATCTCATTGTGCAACATCAAACGACTGCTACGCAACCAGACAAAAATTCAGCTCCTCCTCATCATCTATTATAATGGCCAAGCTAACATGCAATTGAAAGCAAGGAATCAAAGCATATCCTAAGGCATTGTTGGAACCTTCATTTAGCAGATACTCTATCAAATCATAATCAATCTGGGTGCGTGACCATAGTCTCAAGAATATCTGAAGATACACTCACCCAGGCACTTTTGGTAATCCAATGTTCTTTTTTTTTTAATAAGGTTGATAAACCACATTTATTTATGATAGATAGGAGTTCAAATTAGGTGTTACAATCAACCATTTGCTAAAAAAAAAGTTTAAAAGGAATATAGTAGCAGTCACAACTCATTAAAGTTTATCTACTAGGTTCTCCTACTCGCTCCTTTGTCCCTAGCCTCCCTCCTAGGCATCGTCGCCGTTGGATCCCTGTGGGTCTCTCAAGATCTGCAGGCTCCCTTTGACTATATTTTATGCCTCCTGGAGCATTGGCTTCTTTGATTGGAGAGCTGCATCAAACCAAGACAATATGAAAAAGTTAGTCTATCTAATACATTGCCAGAAAACGTACACATAGTTTGTCTTAGAAACATTGGAGATTCCTCTCGCCCTATTGTACTTGTCCAGATGACTATCATTGTCAGTAACTCTCACATAGAAGATCGGGGTTGAGGACATAAGATCCCTGATTCTGTTAGTGTTATTGGGGGTCACATGGATATTGAAGAGTCTCCCGTAATGTTCCCACATACTTCTTAATTGCTAGGGGGCATTGGCAGAAAGGGGTGTCTCCAGACTTCTTTAATCTAGAAAACTTGTTCGCCAGGGTTGGAGCTTGATTCGTAGATGTTCTTAATCTAGAAGGAGCAAGAGAGAACGAGTCTAGGAGTTTCCTGTGAAGTGTGGGGGAACTATCAATTCTTTGGTCAATTAAATGGGACTCTCGGCCAATTCCATGGGAATCTCCAATCACTGGAGCTGGATAATGACATTGCTCTTAATTAGTAAATTCCTTAGCTTCTTCACACTATAATACAATGGAGGATCAATATGTGTATATTTATAGTTTTTACCAAGTATTTGTGAAGGACTAGAAGCAGGGGTAGCGCTGGCAAGTAAATAAGTTGGGTTTGATTTAAGAAATTTGGTTTGAATATTGAATAAGCAAACCGAATTCAAACTGCATTTTTAAGATCGAAATTAAACTTGAAGCCAAACTCGAACATTAGTTTTGCTTGGTCAAGAGCAATATAACAACCAAACATTGGCGGGACCACATATGTAGGGGCCGGGTGTATATATATATATATATATATATATATATATATATATATATGATAGGATAAAGCAGGCTACAAGTGCAGCCTATCCTATCTCTTCTATATAGAGTATATTGATGGTATGGGCCCATACCATCAATTGTGTGTGTGTCTATATATATATATATATATATATATATATATATATATATATATATATATATACTGGAGTGATAAGCGTAAAGGTAGGGATTCGTCTGAGTAAGCGTCGTCCCATTTTTCTACTGATGTTTTAAAGATTTAATTAGTATGGATGGAAAGAAACGTGAAAAATAATCTAGCATATCAATTTTTATACAATTTGGAAACTTGTAAGGTCTTCATTTTAACGAGTGAAAATTTATAAAAATCCTACCGGTTCAAAATTTCACCCTTTAAGATGAAGACCCTACAAGTTCCCAAATTGTATAAAAATTGACATGCTAGCTTATTTTTCGATGTTCTTTCCATCCATATGGTTGGATTTCCTCAAAACACTGTGCAAGTGGGCCAAAATGAGGCGACCACATTTGTACAGTGATAAAGCCGGCCGCATAGTATAAGCCTGGATTATACACACACACACACACACACACACACACACACACACACACACACACACACACACAATATAGAGTACTGATCAGTGGGCCGGCCGCACTGTATCAGTACTATATATATATATGGGCCCAAGTTTTATATAATATAATAATATATAGTATACTTATACAAAAGTTAAACTAGGGTTTTACCCAGACTCCCAATTCTCTCTTCCTATTGTCCCTGGTTTATGGTTTTACCCACATTCTTTTCTTCTCCAATTTTTTTCTTTCCTCTTATACATAATTATGACCACTTAATCTTCCAAAAGAGATATTTTCAAGGGCCAAGAGGAATAAGAAGTAAGTTATTCATCTTTATATTTAATTTAATTTAATTTAATTTAAATTATTATATTAAATACAATAAATTTAAATAGATATTTGATTTTGAGTTTCATATTTTGATAATTGTTAATGAAAATAATTATATTTTGATATGATATATATGTTGATTTTAGAATTTTTTTTGTTGAATTTATTTATCATTAGTAATATAATTTTCTTATTATAAATACATGCCTACTAAGTGTTTGATAAAATATCTATGAGAGAATTAACTTGCTAAACCAAATATAAGTTGTATGATAATTATATATTTATATACAACTTAAATTTATATTATAGTTGTGAAGACCAAGTTATGTTATCATATTCCTGATCAATGGTTAAATGACAACTTAGTTATCTAATTATATTGAGAAAGATGTTTTCGATAATATTGATAATGAAGTTATTAGGTGATGTTTTCAGACCATATAAACTCGTTATGGAAATCTTTGACACTATTATTAAGTTTAATATTTTAATAATATATTTTGTGTTGTTAATTTTATTAGAAATTTATATGGTGCCCCTTTGAACTTCAATCCCGGCTTCGCCACTGCAACCAAATGTATATTAAAATATGAGAATACCTATAAGCCTGAGTGCCTTTGGTTAAAATATGTAAACTCAAACGAATATGTATGCAGAAAAAAATCTTTAGAATACTTAAATCTAAAAATTTAACGCCAAATTTTAAATTCAAACGGGTGTGTTTAACCACCAAACAAAATTCAGTTGTTAAACATACCCAGATAATTTTCTTGTTCAAGAAACAAATGTCATAATAAATCTTTAAAATATAGAATTATTTTATATAACATAATTTATCATCAATGTCTTTTCTAATTAATCACATAGTATGTATAATCCACCAATAAATGATAAATATTATGCTATAGCATTCTATAATATATGAATAACCATTACGAGAGTTTGTTCATTACTATTGATATATATTCAATAAATTAGTATGAATTACAGGTTAAACCGTAAAAAAATATTCCCTTTTTTTGGGTCAAACAAGAGAATACCAATTGTAGTATCATGATATTAATGAAGACACAATAACAACTGAGATATCAAATATATGACTGGGTATAATTTTGCAGACTTGAAGATTGAAGTTACATGAAGATTTGAAGACTTGAAGTTCATGGTTTCTAGTTTATAAGGTTGGAAATTAGTAATAGTTTTTAGAAGAAATTTAAGGTAAAAATATTTTGTCATATTTTTCAAATAAATCATAATATTTTTATTAGTTCCTTTCTAAATAAAATAAAATTTTTATAATTTGATTCTTTGTAATTTATGAGATAAATTTGAATCTTAATAATAACTTCAGTTTATTTTTCATTTATCATATTTTTCTTTTGGGATTTTTGGGGAATTTATGAAATTTTATGGAATTTTTAGCAAAATTTAAGATTTTTTGGATTTATTTTGGGAATTTCTGGATTTTTACAAAATTTTCTTGGTATTTAAAATTTTCTTATGGGATGTTTTTTCGAGCTTTTGGGATTTTTGGGGATTTTCTGCACTTTTTACAAATCTTTATTATTTTTTAAAATAATTTTATGAAATTTTGCGAAAATTTTTGGGAAATTCTCAGTTTATTATTATTATTATTATTTGAATTTCATGGATTTTTCACTTTTTTTAAGAATTTTTCTAATTTTTGGGGGTAGTTTTTTAAGATTTTTTCTGTATTTTTTATTTTTGGGGGGGAAATTTCTAAGTTTATTTTGTTTTTGTTTTTGTTTTTTAAATTTCAGCGATTCTCTTTGGTTTTTATTAGTCTTTCTTTTTTTTGGAGGGTGTTTTTATAGATTTTTGTCAATTTTTTATTTCTTTGGAAATTTTCTGAATTTATTTTTAGGGTTTTACTAAATATATGGGATTTTCGGGTTTTTTAGAAGTTTTTCAGAATAATTTATGTTTTTCCTTTTTTAGTAGTTTTGTAGATTTTTTTTTTACTTTTTATATTTTGTTTCTGAATTTGTTATTTTTTTTTATTTTTTCCCAAATTTGTTACATTATTTATTTTTATTTTAGGGCCGACCCATGAGCTGGCTCGACACAACACGAGCCTAGACTAGCTAGATTGACCTTGTAGGTTTCGAGAGTCATGTTGGCCCGGGCACGCATAGTATCGAGTCGGATTGACCACATAAATATAAAGAACCCTATATGTAAAATCCAAGATTTTAGTAGTAAAATAAAGGATTTAAATTTTTCCTAAGTTATTGTTTATTTAATTAAAATTTGTCAAAAGTGTATTTTGGGAATTTTAAATAAACCTCAAGGGCATTTTGGTGAATGAAGAGATTTATAAGGAATGGATAAATTTATTTCATAAATTTATTTGATTAGATTGATTGGGGATTGATTTAATTAAATATGGAAGTGGTTGATTGGTTTAATTTTGGAATCATCTAAATCTGGGTTTGAATTAGAGGGAAAGGGAAAATAATTTTAAATTACAAGATTTGAATAATTGGGTCATCAGGGACCTATTTGTGATTTGTGAGAAAGTTTGGGTTAAATGGAAGTTGAATCTTTCTCAACTGAGGGACTTGATTACGAATTAAAACAAGCTGGAGGGGCTTCAGTGCAAGAGTGCACTCTCTCACAAGGACTTGCATAGAGGCTTTCAAAATTCGGGGGGGACTAAACTGCAAAAGGGTGCATGAAGGCATCAGTCATAGAAGAAACTATGTTGATATGGAAGGATGGCAGGCCAACTATGGCATGATGCCATTGCATGATTGCCGAGATCAGAGGGATCGTAAGCTCACCGATTCATAAGAGAGGGAGAGAGGATGGTCAGTGTTAGAGAGAAGGCTCGGAACCTCGCCGATCCACCGCAAAACGGGAAGCACAGGTGGTTCGCTGGAACCACCTCACGCCTTCAAGGATCTCGTCGAGAGTCTGGTGAATCAGTGATAGGCCGTCGGAGCTCCGCCCCGAGGATACTGGACGTGGAACATACAAGTAAGCCTTCTATTCCCTGATCATTGTGTTCAGTTTTGCAAGCATGGTTTTAACAGAACAAATGATAAGTTAGACAATGAAACGATGAAGACTATAATGATTATTCTAAATTGTTGGTTTAAACCTGTTTATAAGAAAGATTAATGGAGGATCTATGAAGGAGAAGGCTTGGTTTAATATAGATGTGATGTTTACAGTGTGGTAGTGTGGCTGTTATTATGTTAAGGTTTCTTGAGTGATGGGATTAGTGCTCAGAGCTCTTGTATGTCTAGAAGAGAGATGAAGTGTAGGACTAGAGAAGTGTGCTGGTCTGTGACTGGGCACCTTACTATCTTTTATGGACTGAAGGAGGCATGAGTGCAGGCCCAGATCTGTGATCCCATTGTTTCATTTTGGTTTGGTATTAATGGTCAAGAAATAGTAAGGTGTATGCTAGATTTTAGGTAACTGTGGTGTTATTGATTTGGCTTTGAGGCTTGATCTAAATGGATTCTAATGGTGTTCATTGAGTTGGCTTGGTGTTGGCTGTGTGATGGAGATTAAGTGGTGAAGGAGTTATATGATTTTATGTGGGTAAAGAGGTCTTGAGTGTGGTTTGACTGCTGCTGCTGTTTATGTTGCAGATCTGATTTATTGGTAGCTATGATTTCTTGTGCATGTGTATGATCTGTGAAATCTTGGAGGGATTGGATAATGGATTATATCATTTAATATGGTTGAATATCTGGTAAATCATATTATTGGTTGTGAGATTAATTAATTAATTAATTAATTAGTTAATTAGATCAATTAATTAATTAATTAGTTAATTAATTAATGGTTGGAGATTTTCTTTTATAGATTTAATAATGTTGATTAGTAATCAACCAATTAATCGAGTATTATTCTGATAAGCTGCTTGGAAATTGGGATTAATTAAAAAGGCCAATGATTTGGGTCCAACCAACTTATAGAAGTTGTTTGAGACAAGAATTGGATAAAATAAAATATATTAAAAATCTCTACACTATAGCTTAGATGGTGACAATTTGATCCATGGTTGCTTAGTTTAAAAAGGAATTTGGACCCAGTTGGGTTGGGCTTGGGCCAAGTTTAGTTAAGGAAAATGGATTAGATTCATCTAATATTTGACCAATTATTCGATCGATTTAAATAATAACGATGGGACCAATGGACGATCTAAATTAATGGTTGATTAATTTAGAAGGTAAGCTAATGAAAATTAATCAATCAAGTAATTAATCAAGTTAATAATTAATCGATTGGGTTTGGGCAAACCAGTTAGCAAGTACGGGTTGAATCCAGTTGACTTAAGAATTGGGCCAAGACAATGATATAAATGAAAAGAAATGGGATGTAAGGATGGGGGTTGAACCAAGGACCACCAACATGGGCTTAGTGGGCCTTGACCACCAAGCCACTAAAATTCTATTTACGGTGATAGATAAAACTAGTCATTTAAGGAAGAATGACATAGAGATGTAAGGGAAGGCCTATAAGTCGAACCTAGACCGTTAGAGCATGCATAGTAGATCTATTGCTCATAGACCTATAGCTTATTGAGAATAGGTTTATCTTACCAGGTATTGACTTGGATGCATCGAGAGGTCCCGTGGAGCACGAGACTTTGCGACTTTAGGTAAGTACTCTTGCCTTGTGTATCTTCCTTCTTTGGATTGATTATTGCGTTCATGATTGCATGCTTTGCATGTAAGTGCCCTTGCCTTGTTCCTCTCTTCGGAGATTTTATTGACATGTCGTTATGGTGACATATTGCCTTGTTTTCATACATGCTTCTATGATTTTGTTGATATCTATCTTTAGCATGTGTGACTGTTTTTGGGATGTTGGTATCCCTATGTGTTCTGTTCTTCGTCCGGACTCGATTGGAGCGGTGAGCTCCTTTTGCGGACATTCGGGGGACGGGACACCACAGTGCTCCAAATTTTGCCATGCCAGGAGGGATCGATACTCGTTTGTCCACGCCGGTCGAGTGGGTCGATTACTGACCATGTCGACATGAGAGAGAGGTGGCGCTACCGACATACGACCTGAGGGCCGTAGCGACCGGATGGTCGTTTTCTCAGCAGGTTCGCTGATAGTACTGACCGGGGGAGACATTTGAGAAGCTTCCGTTGGAACTCTTAGCTAGGAGTCATGATCTTGCTATTTTATTGTGATCGACTCCTAGGGTTTGTTTTGAGGGGCGTGCCCCGAGTTTGATTTTGATTATCATTTTACTTGTTATTATGACATTTTCTTGAACCCCGCGGGGGTACTTACTGAGCTTTCCATTCGAAAGCTCATGCACTTGTTTTTCTTCCTGTTTACAGATCCTGAGGCGTAGGACTCTAGTACGCAGGAGCTGAGCCGATCGTGGGTCGGGTGATTTGCAGAGGTCCGAGGACCTTGTCTATCTTTCTTTCGTTGAGCGAGATATTTTGTTTTGTAGGTCCCCGTAGGGCCTGATATTTGTAGGGTATTTGAACCCTTGTTATTTAATTTCCGCTGAAACTCTGTTTATTTTGAATAAATTAAGATGTTTATTTGCATTATCTGCTTATCATTATTAGGCCTTGTATCCGAGTGGGGCCCGTCTCTACTTGGGTACGGCCGGTCTATTGACGTGCCCGAGGTCCCGAGATCGGGTCGGGGCGTTACACTATACTTCTATTAAAAAAAAACTCTACCCTATTCTGTTTATAATTAATAGATAATCAATAAAATTCTAGTTTTTTCCATCTCTCTCCATCTTTTTATCATTCACGACAGTGTGATAAAATTGTTACTGTCAAAAAAATTAATTATATTTTTCATTTATCAATCTTAATTTGTTTAATTTCATCCAATCTACATACAAAAATAGACCCAAAAAAAACACTAATTAATAATGTCCTTTGTAATCAAACTTGCATCATGTGTCGACACAACGGGCATGTGTTTTTTTCTTGAAACCAGCGAGTGATACATTGTTTATGCAAACGATGAGAGCATGGCAAACGCTTGACCTCTACACCAGTAACAAACTCATCCTTACAAATCACACATTCTTCCTTATCGTCTTCCACCTCACCCACAATCACAGTTACCAAGCTCTCCAAAAGCTCCACAAACTCAGGACGACATTGACAACCAACATCATCTCGCTGCGCAGCATCAAACGATTGTTGTGCAGCCATACGGAAATTCAGCTCCTCCTCCTCATCTATTATCATGCCGATTTCCAATTGAAAGCAAGGAATCAAAGTATATCCCAAAGTAGTGTTGGAATCTTCATTTAGCCGATACTCCATCAAATCAGAAGCAATATGGGTGATCATAGTCTCACGAATATCCGAAGGTACCCACACCCAGGCACTTGTTTGGGTCATCATACGGTGAATTGAAAACTTGGCGAGCGACAAAGTGTGGGTGAAACAATGAAAATCAAGAACTATGTCCCAATGTTCTGAATTCCAGTCTTCTTTAACCCTGACAACTTGTTAAATCTGGAATTTGGAGCTTGATTCGTAGATGTTCTTGATCTTTGAAGGTACAGGAGAGGAGTATAGGAGTTTCATGTGAAGTGAGAGTGGCTGCCAATTCCTCGGTCAATTCCATACTACCCATATATTGGGTAAAGTATCCCCAGTTATTATAGATGGATATTGACATTGTTCTTGATTAGTAGTTGCCTTCCTTCACACTATAATACAATGGAATAATGAGTAGGAGTAACGCTGGCAAGTAAATAAGTTGGGTTTGATTTGAATTCGAATTTGGTTTGATTATTGAGTAAACAAAACGGAATTCAAACGGGATTTTTAAATTCGAAATTAATTGAAGTCAAACTTAAACATTAGTTTTGCTTGTTTGAGATAGGCTTGAAATAAAATTATTAAAACTATATGCTTTGTATGGCAATAGCTTCTCAGAGAACGGTGAGTGGTGCAAAACTCGACAAATAAGATCCGGTCTAGAAACCTGAGGCATTGATGGATTTTGCGAAAAAAAATCATTTTTTTAAATTACTTTTTAAATTTTTATATGATTTTTGGGGTTTTAATTTTTTTTTTAAAAAAAATTTTAATGGGTCAGCCCATAGGTTGCCCTGACGCAATACCAACCCATACAGGCGGGGCCACGTCTCGTGCTGGTTCAATCTCCAGAAATTAGCGGGTCATGCACCCATCATGGCTCGTTTGATACCTTTATATAGTAGCGCATTAATATTATAAGTTTCATAAAGCTTTGGACTATCTCAAAAAAGGTTTATGCCTCATAATTTATTGTACATGATTTATTGTAAAATTTCATTATTTCAGAGTCTAAGTGTCACTGATAGAATAAAACTAAACACTTAGTTGTTTTCAACCCTGTTTTCTCTTATAAAGAGAGGCCGGTTGAGATTTTAAACCACACATGTCGTGTTTCTAGTGACTAATTTATATTTATATAAAAAAAAAGTTTAAGAAAGGAAACTGATGAAATGTTAATTATATGTTTTAGATTTTATGTTTTTATCTATAAATAGAACTGATCAGCCTTATTAAGTTCTTAATCAATAAATATTCTAGTGTTTCTACAAGTTAGTTTTAATTATGTAGTAATACCTTCAATTGTAACATAATTCATTTAGATTGGTGCAGCCCTTCCTGATGCATCATGCATGTAATCATTATAAATTTGTTTCTCATAAAACTATATATCAAGTGACAAGAAATTCAGTATATATATCTTTCATTTATCAATCTCAATATTGGATAATTTGATTCAATCTAGATACAAAGATAGATAAAAGAAAAAACACTAATTAATAATATCATTTGCTGAATGGTTTGATACATGAGTTCACACAACTAAACAAACAAAATTACATGCGGCAGAATCACTAGTGAAACGAAATACCCACCAATACAATCAGGACATTAATTCTACCTAGAAGCAACGATGTCCTTCGTGATCATACTGATCATATGCAACATCGACATAATGGGCATGTGTTTTTCTCTTGAAACCAACTAGTGATATATATTGTTCATGAAAACGATGAGAGCATGGCAAACGCTTGACTTCTGTACCAGCAACAAACTCATCCTTACAAATTGCACATTGATCACCAGTATCACCAGGGGTGGAGCCAGAATATGCAAGAGCTACAAGTTAAAAAAAAAATTCATGTATAACAAAATTTTTATAAATTAAAAATTCAAAATCATACATTAACAATAATATTTTAAAATACAAAATAAAATTACCACTAATGACTGCAAGGGAGGAGCTGAATCCTTCGATTTTGCATGTTTTGAAAACATTGCAATATTATTTCTTCATTAATCTTAGCAAATATTTCTCGCTCAATATAGCATACCATCATGTTGTTCAAGTAAGACTTACAACTTACAAGTTACAAGGATGAAATTGCAACTTGAAAATAATATTTATCAAAAAAAAAAATCAGCTTCTCTATTTTTGAATTTGTAGGAGAAACTGAGAAAGAGATGAGTGTATAACTATTAACTTAATTAATCTAAATATATTATATATATTAATATATATTATATTATATGATATATTAATATATATAATATATATCACATCTTCACATGATCAGCCACGTGAAAGTTGAAAATGGGCAAAGCTTTGAACGAATCTCCACCAACCACACACACATTTCAACTTCTCATTAGCTTATTTAAACATGATTAGACATTTAAAAAAAATCAAAAGTACAACTTCCGCCGGCAATCGAGTGATGAATGAAGAATTTCTCACATGTGATGGCGGTACTAGTGGAGGCCGGAGGAGGGAGGAGGATGGTAGGACTGACTAGGCGGGGAAGGGGAGCCATGTGAACAAGGGGTTGGGCTTGGGAGTCCCGGAGGTTCATTGATTACAATGTTGCTTGAGAGTCCCATGTGATCATTCTCCGTCCCATGTGATCATTCTCTTGGTATGTACGTTGCTGTTGGGCTTGGGCCTGATCTGTCAAAGGGGTTGTTACTTGTGCATCCTTGCCCCTTGTTGGGCTGGCCATGGAGGGGGGCTCTTTGGGAAATAGGCTGGGCCGTTTGAGCTAGCATTGTGGGAGTTGTATCTGTTGACCTGGGCAGGACTGGGATGAGGCCCACGTTCATGACCGTGTAGGTCCCACTCTTGACGGATCCCACATCAGACCGAGCGCACAAGCACTGTTTAGGCGCGAAGATATAGGCTAAGGGATCCAGCTCGTCTGGCTCTCCTTCCCTATGCATTATGCCATCAATGCGCTCCACCTCCTCGTTGATTGGATCCCATGTTGGAGAAGGCGCTCTCTGCTGCGCAGCCTTACTTAGTCCTTCGGTTTCTAGGTTGAGATCCTCCAGGTTCAGCCGCTCCTCGTCCGCGTGTGCCAGGGACCGCGCCACGTCCACTTGAGCCATCAGTCCGAGCGCAGCCACGGTCCTTTCCTGCAAAGCCTCACTGTTTGCCTCCTCTGTCTCGGCCTGTGACCCAGGTACGGCCTCCGCTCGCCTCAGAAGCCTCGGGTACGCTGTTGTCCTTTCTCTCTGGGGTAGCTGCACCTACTTGGTCCGGTCTGACGGTGGATTCTCCAGCGGTTCATGGATTATGATCCCAGTTGGCCGCCTTCCTCCGCCGCTCGCCGGAATCCACTCTTCCACCATTGGGGCTTTGCCTTTATCTCTTTTCATCTTCCTGGTTTGTTCTACAATGTGGAGGGGATCCTGAGTTTGTGTTTTATCTTCTCCGGTTACAAATGGATCTCCTTCCTCCCTTTTGTTGTTTGGTGGGCTTTCCCAATCCAACGGTGGTTGTCCTCTTTCCAGCTCGACTTTTTATCTTTAATGGGAGGGTTTTATGCCTTCTGATCCTCAGCAGTACTTTGATGTCGTCCGCATCTTCTAGGGTCCGACCGGCGACATGGATCAAATCTCAGACGGGTTTCATCATCCGACCAATGGTGTCTCGGCTCCAACAAAAGAACGGGAAGTTGCCGGCTATCACCCAACGTGCATCTCTTGCTGCGCTGGGTGGGTTCCACAGGTCAGGAGTCCATTCGGCGAACTCCATGGTGAAGTCCGGCAGCTCTAACGGTTCTCTACATACTAGGTGTCGTGCTTGGTTCACAGATGTACACTCCGCGATATATCTTCCATCTCAGAGCGATTTGGTTGGCCAGTCCCACTTCTCATCCAACAATCTCCTTCAACATCTCCTTCACGTTCAGGGTAGTCACCATACCTATGCGCACATTCTTCACGGTAATGATAGTGAATTTCTTCATCCTCTCCTTGCCAGTAATCATAGCCATTTGTCGAGCGCCAAGGAGATATAGTTTTGTGTGATCGCCTCTCTCTTCTTCTGTTCTGTAGGCTAACTCTGTTCTTCTGTGTGGGGTATTGGCTTATCTTCTCTCTTTCTCTTCTGATTGTGCTTTCTTGTTGTACTTGCATCCGGTTGCTTCCTCCGGCTTTCTTGCTTCCCTGGCTTTGTTTTGTTGCAGCTTGTTCCCTTGTGTCCTACCTCCCCTCATCTTCGGCAAGTCATTGCACGCCTATACTCGTCTACTTTGTGTCCTGGCCTGAGACATTGACCATAAACCTCAATCATCCTTGAAGGCGTATGGATGAGTGGTGGAGATCTTCGCGTGCCCTGGTGTTTCGCCGGGCTGTGCCCTCCATTCTGTCTGCGGTACCGCTTGGGGCTAGAGACCTCCTGTCGCTTATCTTCCTCCCGACTGGCAGGCTGGGCTTGTAGCGTGCGTTGGCCATCCTTGCCATCATCCAGGAGGTTCTCAACGTTTGATCATGGGCTACGTCTAGGTGGGCATCTCCAGCCTGTCTATCTGATTGATCGTCGCATTTCCTCTGCTAGGTCTCCGGGCCTGGCCTTGTCGTCTTCTCGGGGAGCAACCAATGGTTCGAGCCTCCTCCATGTGCCGCTCCTCTCCGCCGTCAGCCTATAGGTTTCTGGCTCCCTGCATCTCCCGCCGCCTCCCCTTGCTAGAGGTCTCTCTGCCGTCGATCTATGGGCTTCAGGCGCTCTGTGCCGTCCGTCTCCTCCCCTTGCCGGATATCGCTCCGCCATTCTCACCTCCCATTGAAGATATATTGAATTGGATACCATGCACAAAGACATGAAATTATCTTTATTATAAAATTGTTAAGTTTGTTTTCTTATGATTTTATCACATATATATATATATATATATATATAATGGTGCTACTGTTAGGCCAGCTAGATACTGTGCAGATCCGGCCGGCCTCTCATTTTGGCCCCTGTAGCATAATTGAAGGATTTCCAACTTACGGATGGGAAGATCACTGAAAAATAAGCTAGCCTGTCAATTTTCATACAATTTGGTGACCGTTTGGTCCTCCCACTTAACGGTTGTTGAAACTCTGAATCGTTAAAATTTTCCTAAAATAAGAACCGTTAGAACCGTTAAGTGGGAGGACCAAACGGTCACCAAATTGTATAAAAATTGACAGGCTAGCTTATTTTTCGAGGATCTTCCCATCCGTACTGTTGAAAATCCTTCAAACATGCTCCAGGGCGAATGATCGGCGGATTTCTTGTGATCCGACCGACTGGACTTTAGACTGACTATATATATATATATATATATATATATATATATATATTATAAAATAATATAATAAAACATCAAATAGAACTATAAACCAACATAACAACACTAATAACAGTAATAAAAAGTTCATAGAAGTTTTTACATAAATTTATGTTGTCCTCTATGATTTATATCTAATAACATCTGAGTTGTCATTATCAATATGTATGAGTTGATCAGCATTCCCATCAACATTTCCACCAACATTTTTCGAAGGTGGAATGTACATAGACTCATCAGACCATGCAACAAACACAGTTTCTAGCCGTTGCTCCCTCTTAATAAAGTTATGAAGAGTGCAACATGCAACAAGAATTAATCATTATCTCCTAACCTGGTAATTGGGCATCAATTTTAATATTTAAAACCTTGCCTTCAACACCCTGATGTACCGCTCAATCATGTTTCAACAAGAAGAGTAACTATAATTGAAGAGCTCTTCCTTGCCTTGCGGTCTACCCTATTCACGAAAATCCATTGAGATGAATGCAAGCGAGATCAATATGGTGCTAGAAATTCAGATGTATTTGGGTACCTAGAGTCAACGAGGTAGAACTGATGTGACAATTTTGGAATTTGATTTTATTACGAAAATGCAACTGTGTTTTCCAAGCACGAGAAACCCTTTACCAAAAAGTCGTATATAGAAGTCACATTGTCCTTACTAGATATTTAAAGAGCAGTGAAGCAATCCGAAGGGACTTGCCCGCGACTCTCACGACGTTTGGGAATTCATCCTCAAAATGACAAATAAACCTCAAAAACACTCTTGGGAAAAGAGAAGCGACACAAAGAGGACCCCGGAGGCGCAGGAAACATTTGTAAGACTTGAATCACCAACGGATCTCACTGCCAGCATGCAAAAATGATTATCTGACTTCTCAGTTTTTCTCAAGTCCTAGAAACGACAAACTAGAGAAGTTGGGGGCCGGGGGCCGGGGGTCGGGGGCCGGGGGCAACTGTTATGGGCAAAAATGCACCATACACGTGACAAGATCCCTGCAGATTAGTTCAGGGGACGTGTTGTGAAATCCTGCGAAAGGACTAAGACGAAGTGATCACCACCACTTTGATGGAGGCCGCTACCTGGACCCCTATTAAAACACGACAAACTTCCTAGAGAGCCCTGTTCGAGCTGGAAAAAGGCTGGCATTTGGCTGGCTTCCGGTTGGTAACCAAGCAGGGGGAAGCTTGCAGGGCAAGCTTCCGGCCACTGCAGGGTATTAATCACTCTTTTTTCCTTTCTCTCTCTCTCTTTTTTTTATATCTCTCTTTTTTATGTATGCTTATAACTCCCGACCTCACTCTCAGTTACTTATGTCTCCCGAATCTCCAAGAAAACAAAGGGGATGGGTTCTAAGGCTTTATATTTAGTATAATATATCTTATAAAAGAGCACCACCTTTTCAAACTTCCTCTTTGTTGATGGATTGACTATCTCGATTTCTCTACTTTCTTGCTCTCCACAAAAAAAGATGATTTCCCCATCTTTTTATCTTCACCCGAGAGAATCTTCTCTCCGTGAGATCACGATAACCTCACAACTGCAAGCAAGATAAGATTAAGAATTTAAACTTTAAAAATTTTAAGATCACCTCGGGATGCATTCTTGAGCTATCTCGGTATTTACATTTTTTTATTCTTTATTTTATTATTTATTTATTTATATATTTTTTATTGCGTCGAGATTTGTATTCTCATGCTATCTTGGATTTATATTTTTTTTAAATTGCCTCAAGATTTGTTCTCGTGTGATCTTAAGATCACAATTGTCTCAAGATTTGCATTCCCGGGACTCTTGGAATTCGTGCCCTTGGCCCATCTCGGGATTTGTATCATTGACCTACCTCATGATACAATCGAATAATATCATATTTACTCATTTATTTGTTTATATAAATCCTAATTCAATCAAGATTATGATACATATATTTAAATTTTACTTAATTTAAGATTCGATTCCACTGGGATGGGGACATATATATATATATATATATATATAAACAGTGGGGCACATGAAAGACACTCCAATTGTTTGTTTGGTACTTAATTGTTTCAACCGCACCATTGCGTGGTAAGAGATAAGAACCAGACAGAAGCAAACTCTGCTTCATATCTTTTCTCATGGCAGCTCAACCTGTCCTTCCTCTCTCCAAGTACTCCACCATTAAAGGGATCTCTGACTCAGGGGTCCTCTCCTCTCTTCCTTCCTTCTATGCTTGTCGAGACCCTGACATCGATGGACCCACCGAGACCTTGGAAGAAGAGGTTCCGATCATCGATTTCTCACTGCTCGTCGGAGGAACTGCAGAACAGCGAGCTCAGGTCATTCAAGACCTTGGCAAGGCCTGCCGTGACTGGGGCTTTTTCATGGTTAATATTTTTATATTTTTTTCACTTGTTATATTTTTTTCACTTAATTAAGTCTTTTATGTTCTAACACCTCACCTTGTTTGCACTCTGCAATTTCACTTCTTACATGACTTTGGATGATTAAATGGCGATTTACTCTTTCTTAAAAAAAACAATTGGATGAAATATTGCAGGTTGTGAACCATGGTGTGCCAAAGAGCTTAATGGAAACAATGCTAAATGCCTGCATGGGGTTCTTTAACATGAGAGAAGACGTGAAGCAGGAGTACAATGGGAAGCATGTCTTTGATCCAATAAGTCATGGGACCAGCTTTAATTCTTCAGTGGATAATGTCAGGTACTGGAGAGACTACCTCAAAGTCATTGTCCACCCTCACTTCCACTCTCCTGCAAAGCCATCAGGCTTCAGGTAATCTGAAACTCAACGATGTGTTTAGTTGGAAATTGAAGTATATTAGTTTTGTTTTGGATGGAACAAATGAAAATGGGAATTAAAGAACTACTAGATTAGGGTTTTGGTGACAAGTTTCATCGAACAGAGGTGATTATAATTTTATTTGGTGATTGATGGTGAGATACCTCCCATGAGACTAAGGAGTAAGCAAACATTGTTGAATCTTGTAAATCTTTGTGTAGTGCTTACATTTTTCGCATATCCTATTTTTTATCACCATAAAAATATTATTAAATTTAGATAGATTTTCCTATCAGTTTACGGTTGGAAATTAAGCTTAATTGATGAATGGGTATTTGTAAAGGTGTATGTATTGAACAAACACTTGGTTAATGCATCTTGAGATGCATGTATCTTCAAAAGAGCTTAAGAAAAGGTGCTTGAGGTTTCATAAAGAGGTATTTGAGAAAAAAAAATAAGAACTTTGTAATTTATTATAGATGTATATGAACTACCTTATAAAGTCTTATATATATACTTATACTCGGTATCATGGGAAGTAATTTTCTATTCATCATTTGTTCTTTCCTCTCCTTTATAAGTGCGGCCCTATTACTATTTCAAACATTTACAAACATATTTTTTTGCATGAGTTCATGGATTTTGTAGAGAAACATCAATTGAGTATGCTACACAGACAAGAGAGATGGCCAAGGAGTTGCTCAAGGCAATATGGGAGAGTCTAGAACTCAAACCCGAAGACATGGAAGAGGCCTTGGACCTAAACTCTTGTTTCCAAATCCTAGTCACGAACCTCTACCCTCCTTGCCCGCAACCAGAGCTCGCACTCGGCATTCCGCCGCACTCTGACCATGGCCTCCTCACCATACTATTAGAGAATGGTGTCAATGGTCTCAAAGTGGAACACAATGGCAAATGGGTCCATGTCAAGTCTCTCCCAAACTCATTCCTTGTAAATACAGGGGATCACATGGAGGTATAGATTGATTCAACTTTTTTTCTTTTGATCAATCTTCCATATGCATATATATATTGATCATATGATATTGGCTAACTTAATGTGATAGATTGTTAGCAATGGGAAGTACAAGAGTGTGGTTCACCAAGCTGAGGTGAATGCAAGCAGTACAAGAATATCAATAGCCACTGCAGTAGGACCATCACTGGACACTGTTGTTGTACCGGCACCACAGCTAGTGAAACATAAGCACCAGTTGGCATACAAAGGCATGAAATACAGAGATTTCCGTGAACACACACAAGCCAACCCTCGCCAAGTTAAGTCTCTTCTGGATCTATTGAGGCTTCACAACTGAATGAAATATTTACTACAAAATCTATAGGTCATAAGATGAAGTTAAAAAGAAACATAAGCATATGATTGATTATAAATAAGTTTCAAGACTCTGTTTAATGTATAATAAATTAATAATTAGTTGGTAATCAATAAAGATGTCAGTTTTTTTTCTTCTTTTTTCTTAATCTCTCTTATCCACTTTTTATTTGGTTGAGACATGTCTTGACCTCTCATTTTGAGGAGTGTGGTAGTCAAATTTCATGGTGAAAATTACTCAAACCTATGTTTGTTTTGGGCACAATATTTGCCTACAAGAGATGCTAGAAATCAAACATTTGAAATTTGTACAAACACATGATTGATTCCTTTTTTTTATAGAAATACATTACTTGAATATGCTACATACATAAGAGAAAGGCGAAAAGAGTTGCTCAAGTCAATATGAGTGGAGCCTAGAACTCAATAAGCGAGACATCGAATCGGCTTTAGACCTTAAGTCTGGCTTCCAAATTGTCTCGGTGAACCTCTACCCTTCGTGTCCACAACGGAGGTTAAGTACTTTCGGCATTGGTACGCACTCTGACCATGGTCTTCTCACCATGCTATTTCCAAACCACATCAATGGCCTTCAAGTGAAACAGTGTCAAATGGCTCCATGTCAACCCCCATCCATGCTCATTCCTTGTCAAAACAAGGGATCAAATGGAGGTAATACATTGATTCAACTATTTTTTTTTCACCATCTAATTGATTATATGACTATATTCACTATGTTATTGGACTAAATATGTAGATTGTTAGCAATGGGTGGTACAAGAGTGTGCTTCACCAAGCCGGGGTGAATGAAAGAGTACAAGAATGTCTATTGCCATTGTAAAGGGGCGTTCATTTCACTAAAACCATCCAAAGGTGGAGGAAGTGGTGAAGTCTCACTTCCCGATACGAGGGGAGGTGAGGGAAGTTCACTTCAAGTGCTCCTTTCTACTAATGTGAGAGCACCTTTGGCGCACCTTCCCCACTTCCCCCACTTCCCGTGTTCATTTTACAGAAACTGAGATCACTTCAGGTTACACTTCAGTAGGGTACTGTTACTTTCCATGAAAGTGAGAGAAGTTAAAAGTCATACAAATACATATAATCTTACGTGGAAAATTATAGTGTTATGAATATTATCATGAATTTTATTTAGTTTATTACATTGTGTCATCTTTAAATCCTAGTTTTATTAATAAACACAGTAACATAATAAAAGATATTATAAAAAATTTCACAAAATCATTTTCATTATACATCACAAACAACTAGCAATGAACTATTATAGGGCATGCAACTTACTAGCAGGACTCTGATATTCATGCATAATTTCCACAACAAAGAAGACCCAATGTAGCTTGCAACTTACAAGCATGTATGTATTGAAAATAATAAGCTCAATCAAACAAAACATTAAATATTATAATATTCATTGTGTTATATCACCACTCCATTGTTTGGAGAGGTTGGAGCGTCCACACAAATCTTATATCTTGTTGGGGAGAGTTACGTAGCCCAAAAGGCCTCTATAGTGGAACCAGATCTCCGAAAGTCTTTGGCATCAGAGTAGTAAGTTCTAATTAGTTATTTCTACACATAAGGAAGCATTGTGTTCTATGACTCTATCGCCACTCCATTGTCTCTTTGAGAGATTTTGGGGCGATGGAACCTTGTCATCATGTGCCAACTAGACAAAGAGCTTGACTTTCAGCAGCCATGCTTGCTTCCAGAAAGATGCGGGGAGTGGGCACTTCTCCCCACTATATATTTTGAATCGGTAAGTTCGTGATTAGGAGTTAGTCTCCATGTTCATCGGTGCTCGCAATCCGTTCCTCTACAGGCAAGTTGTTCTTGTATTCTTATCATCAGCTCCTCTGCTCCCGATATCAAGGGACCCGTTCTGAAGAGCAGTATTCCCCCTTGTTGGTTGCGTTGCGCTTCCTTGATTGTGAGATCTTCCTTTCCTAGCAACGTCTAGAGCTCATGGAAAGTTTGACTTGTGCTTGGTCCGTTAATCCAATTATCAAACCAGATTCTAGTTGTCTCACCCGTTCCCACCGTAGTAACCATGTTTAACATGGTGAGGTTTGTTTGTTCAACAATCCCTCGCCAGAAGTAGGATGTCTGGCCTAGTGCTTTCTTATACAGAAGTAGGATATGTGTTATAATTCTTTTGTATATACCAGTCTGATCTTCCCCTCCCCCCTTCTCAGTAGCTGCCACCACCACTTATCGAGTAGTGATTTATTGAAGGTTTTCAGGTTGATGATTCCCCATCCACCTAGATCCCTGGGTACGTTGAGTGAGTTTCTCCCATTCGACTAGTCAGTAGGCCCTTGAATCGGGATTGGTTCCTCGCCATAGAAAGTCTCTCACGATGCCTTCAATCTGGCGTATTACCCACTGAGGTAACTTGTACATAGCCATCCAGTAGTTGGGGATCATCGAGAGGGACGTTGAGGAGTGTGATTCATCCCTCAGTGGACATAAGTCTTCCTTTCCACGCCCCTAGTTTATCTCTCACTTTGTGGATGAGCTTTTCTCAGTCCGTTTTCCGGGGTCGACTCCCTGAAAGTGGTATAACCAAGTAGTTTATCGGGAGGTAGTTTATATGGCACCCCATTATTGAGGCCAAGTCTCTGGCCTTGGGTTTTGTAATCCAAACGACGTTTTTGTGGTAGTTGATGTGTAGGCCCGAGAGTCCTTTGAAGAGATAGAAAATGAGTTTTAGTGTTTAGAAGTCCTTTGTCCCCCGAGCTGAGGATTAAAAGGTCATCCGCATAAATCAGGGTTGGCATCCCCCCCCCCCCCCCTCTCTTAAGCCCCTATCATGAAGCCTCTGAAAAGACCTTCCTGTACCGCTCGTGTGGTCATTTGGGTGAAGACCTCCATAGCTAGGATGAATAGTAGGGGAAGAGTAGATCTCCTTGCCGAAGCCCCCGTCGGTGTCGGACATATCCTATGGGGGTTCAGTTGATTAGGAATCTGGACTTGGATGATAGGAGGATAGCCCAGATCAATCTAGTCCAGTGCGGCCCAAAACCTCTTGCTTGTAGCATTTCCAAGAGGAATTCCCAATCCACTGTGTCAAAGGCCTTCTCGAAGTCCACCTTCATTAATACTCCCCCCTTTTCTCTTCATCTTGTTTATTATCTCTTCCATTGCCACCACACTGTTTTGTATGCATCTACCCATAATAAAAGAGGTTTGGTTCTCATTTACCATATCTGTAAAGACTGACTAGAGTCGATTGGCCAACACTTTGGTTGATAATTTTAACACAACAATTTAATAGGCTTATCGGGCAATAATCACATATTGTGGATGCCTCGCTTGATTTGGGGATCAGCAGTATATGTTCCCAATTCAGCCTTTCCAGGTTAGTCGTGCCCTGATACAGCTCCTCAAAGGTTTGTATGATGACATCCTTTGCGAACCTCCGCCCTTGTTGATAAAGAGTCATAGGGAAGAAATCTGGTCCTAACATATCCTGGTTCAACTCTTGCATCACTATTAAAATTTCAAATTTTGTGAGCGAGGGTTATCAAGTCTTGCGGATAAGTCTTGAGGGGCTAGGCTTTCAAACATCCGTGTCTAATACATTGTAATATCGGTAGTTCATTTTCTCCCAAACAACCTTGTGAAATACTCAATTATTGCTAACCCCTAATTTGAGTGAGTGATTAATTGAATATTTGCTAGATCCTTTGTTAGGCTGGTGGATCCGATTCTGCTTTTCCTCACGATTGGCAAGAGTGAAAGAAGCGTGTGTTTACTGTCCCCTTCTTGGAGCCAAATGGTGTGTGAGCATTATCTCCCATACTCTTCCTCCAATCTAATAAGGTTTTTATATTCTTGATTGTTTGCTAGGAGGAGTTCCTCCTCCTCCCGATTGAGAGAGAGGGCTCACATTCGGTTTGACGTCCATGGTTTCAATTTCCTGTATGAGCTTTGCCTTCCTCTTGTACTGGAGTTGAAAAGTGTCCTTGTGACTTTCCTATCTAGGAAATGTCCATGTTTTCTGTGTTGATGGCCACTGTCTCCCCATTGTGACTTTCCTCCTTTAAATGGCGGTCATTGTCTTCTTCTCCGGTGTTGTTTGTTCTGCCTTAACGAGCTTTGCCTTGTCCTCTGTTGCAAGCGTCGCTTGACTCGACTTAGCATTTCATAAGATAATATGTGCTAAAATGACATATCACAATTCAGTGATCTTTTATGTCTAAGTCCTTCCCTGGTTTGCACATTTTAATTTCACTCCTTGACTTAGAGTATTAAATAGTGATTCTTTTTTCTTCAAAAAACATGGATGAAATATCTTGTGTTGTGAACCATGGTATGCCAAAGAGCTTAATGAAAACAATGCTAGATACCTGCAAGTGGTTCTCTAATATGAGAGAAGAGAAGTAGGAGTATATTGGCAAGCATGTCCTTGATCCAATATGACATGGGACCAACTTCAATACTTCAGTGGACAAGTTCAGGTATTGATAGACTACCTCAAAGTCATCGTCCACCCTCTACTCTTTAAACTCTCTCTTCTTTTGTGCCTTTCCCCTTCTAATCAAGAAGAACAAAAAGTTGACTTCGATAAACCCCTCTTTTTTTGGGCAGGGATTAAGAAGAGCGAGCTAATAAGAGGTGGAGGGCCAACAAAAAAAAAGAACAAGAAGAAGAAGCGGCTCCACTCCTAAACCCTAAACCCTAAAATTTTTGTGGATTATAATAATGTGAATTTTAATGAATTTGTTTGTAAAAATCATTTAATAATATATAATATACTTTTTTATTTATATGTAAGAATCATATAAATATTTCTCAATATAAAAGTCATTAACTAAAAATCTTAGATTCTAAAAAAAATTATAGGCGTGTATAAGAAAAATCATTTACAATTTTAAATAACTTAAAAGTCGATAAATATATAGTAAAAAATTAGAAGGAAATATTAGCAAACCCATAATAGTCATTTACTATTTCAAATGATTCATAGGTACAAAAAGAAAAGGGTAAAAGCGACACAAATAGTCACTAAACTATGTGCAGAAGTTCCTATTTTAGTCACTCAACTAATAAAAATTTCAATTAACTGAGTATTTAAGCCCTTATCTTAAGGGTCAGATCATGCCACGTGTCCATGAATATTTTCTCCCATAACAATAATAAATCTTTGTGTTAGATTACATTTGAGGGGTTGTGTGACTTCAAGGATGATGATCTCTCGATGAAACAAACAGGCACACATAAAACCACAAAGTAAAAACATCAAGAAAGGAGACACATCAATTGGTAACCCAATTTAGCTACTTCCAAGCCTATGTATGGGGGCCAAACTCCGACATAACAACCCACTAAAAGAGGAGTAAAGAAATGAATACAATGATAGTCACTCACACTCTCATCAAATACTAGCACCCTCTCAAGATTGACTGATGCCCACTCCAACCCACACATTAGGGTCTCTCTGGTGGCTCATCTTAAATCTTCAGAGTATGATCTTATATAGACGTCTTCACGTCCCTAAAATAGCACCTACCTCTTTTAGAATCTCTGTGGCAGCTAACTTGGACGCCTTCAAAAATTAGTTGTTGCAACTCCTGCTGTAACTGAGCTTGCAATTGCACCCGACTGCTGACGCTGACTGAGCTGCGACTTCTGTTGCAACATGACCTCCAGACGCCTCCAATCCTTCTGATTCTGTCTGAGTCGAATACTGTCGAATCCTCTAGATCTCGACCTCTGGCAACTAGCTGAACTCCCCACAGTCTCGTCCGTAGTACCTCCTCAAATGTTGCACCTCACCAAGGCCCACAATTATCAAGATTGTCTTCAAAGATTTCCTTCCAAACTTGATCTTCATTCATCAAAGTTTGGGTCTTCACAATCTTCCAAACTTGATCTCAATCATCTAAGTTTAGATCTTACCATTATTAGTCCTCACCATATTTAGTCTTCAATCTAAATATATCCTTCAATCAAATTTCAATCAAATCTTTGCTCTTCACTATATTTGGTATGCACTACATTTAGTCTTCAATCTTCACTAAATATAGTCTTCATGATATCTTCTCTTCAAGTTGATTTGGTTGCCAAAGATAGCTTCATCATACTTGCTTCTCAAGTAAAGATCTTTCTTTCCAAAGATAACTCCAATTCAAAGATTACTCCTTTCCAAAGATAGCTCCGAGAAATATCTCCTTTACCTATGGAATCTTCAATGCCTTATTATGATGCTTCATCATCAATACTGACTTACAAATTGCACATTCACCTGTATCATCATCTTCCACTGAACCCACGACCTCTGTTACCAAGCTCTCAAAAAGCGCCGTCAATACAGCACTACAGTGAAGAACAACATCATCTTGTTGTGCAACATCAAATGACTGTTGTACAGCTAGACCGAAATTCAGCTCCTCGACCTCCTCATCATCATCAACTTTTTCTATCATGGTCATTACAACAATCAAGCTAAATTCATGAACTGAAGCATATTCCACGGCAGTGTCGGAACCTTCATTTTGTCGATGATCCATCAAAGTAGAAGCAATCTAGGTGATCACAGTCTCACGATCGACTATCATCCGAAGAATAAGGTACCATCACCCAGGAACTTGCTTGATTCATCATAGAGTGAATTGCTGACTTGGCGTCTGACAGAGTTTGGGTAAAAGAAGATCGATCATGAACAAGGCTCCATTGTTCTACATTCCAAGCTTCTTCTTGCATGGAAAATTGTTCGCCAAAGCTGGAACGTGATTTGTAGATGGTATTGATGAAGAAGGAGCAGTAGATAACGAATATACCAGTTTTCTCTAAAGTTAGGGTGGCGGTCATATCTTGGGTCATTCCCATGCATGGGACACCAAGGATGGATCGAGTGTCTCCAATGACTGGAGATGGATGATGATGACATTGTTCTTAATTTGTAGTTGCCCTTCTTCACAGTATTATATATATTTTTTTAACACATATAGTGATAATGATATGGAGTTGAGTTTCTCATATTAGGACTATTTACGGGAATCAAACCAAACTTGAATCGATCCAACTAGTTTAATTTCCAACCTTAACTGGTTTATTTATTTATTTATTTATTTTGGAATTTTTTGGAATTTTTAGTATTTTTTTAATATTTGTTTCGATTTATTAGGATTTTTTGTAATTTTCTGGATTTTGTTATTTATTTTTTTTGGAATTTTTATTATTTTTTAGGAATTTTTTGGATTTTTGTAGGATTTGTTTCAAATTTTTAGGATTTTTTGGAATTTGATTTTGTTTTTTATTTTTTTTGGAATTGCTTTGGAATTTTTTTATATATTTTTTTCGATTTTTGTAGGATTTGGTTTGGTTTTTTCGGATTTTTCGGAATTTTTGGATTTGTTTTTTATTTTTTTGGAATTTTTATTATGTTATGTTTTTTTTTTAAATTTTTAAGAATTTTTTGGAATTTGTATGATTTTTTAATAATTTTTTTTTTCAGATTTTGTAAGATTTTCTTACGACCATTAAAAAGATTACTCTATTCAAAGTCCAAATCAGCATGTCAACACCTGCAATCCAGATAGGTCACTTCATAATAAAAAATTGGATGTATTCAAAACTGTATGTCAGTTGATATCAACGTCATCAATAAAGATTCTAATTGCTACAAACTAGACTTCATTGAATATTTTCATTGCATAAGAACCAAAATAAACATTAGGTGATAATATAGGGCCCAAAGAAAACTTTTATCCTAATTTAAATTTGAATATGTTATCAAATATAAAGTTTGATCAAATAGGATATGATTATTATCATCTTATCAAATTATAGTTTTAATTTGAGATTTAAGTTTGCATTATGTTATCTGTTAAATTTGTGAAAATTTATTATCTTTGATTTTTTTTTTTTTTATAGTTTGATGATTTGCTTCTTTTATATTTTTTTTTTCAATATTTCGAAACAAAATCATTTCTTTAAAAAGAAAGTGATTTTATTTTTAAAAATTAGTGGATAAATGGTCAAAAAAATAAAAATAAATAAAAGAATAGTTAACTTATCTGCACAAGTCCCATAAAAATCCAAATTTCACCCTCCATCAACCAATTTCCATCATTAAACCCAAATCTAAAAGACTATTATACATTTGATCATATATTAAAAAAAAACCACTTTTGTGCATCATAAAGATAACTATATGCCAAATTGAAATACAAAAAATAAAAATTAAAAATTAAAATCAGTTATCAAATCAATGGACTCGGTTTCCTCCAAAACTCTGTCTCTCTCTCTCATGTCTATCTTGATTTCCTCAAAACGACGGAAATTCAGCTTCTCGTCCTCCTCGTCCTCTTCTTTGATGGTCAATGTGACAATCAACCGAGTGTCACGAACCGAAGTAATGTTGGAACCTTCATAATTTTGCTGCTGATATTGCTCCATCAAAGCAGAAGCTATCATGGTGATCATAGTCTCATGAATTACATCATCCGAATCAGGTACTCTCTGCACCCAGGAACTCGCTTGTGCCATCGTAGATTGAATTGCAAACTTGGCATCAGACAAATTTTGGGTGAAAGAACTAAGATCATGAACGTTGCGCCAATGTTCTGCGTTCCAGTCTTCTTCATCGGTAAAATCCACTTTGGCCGGAGCTCTGGAGATCGATGAATTGTAGATGACCTTGATGTACAAGGAGCGGTGCAGAACGATTGAACTACTTGGTTTCCTCTGGAGTAGTAGTTGGGGTGGCGGCCATAACTTGGGTCAATGGCGACATGGGATCCAAAGGTTGGATGAAGTATATCCAATCACTGGAGGTAGAGGTAGAGGTAGAGGTAGACATTGTTTTTAATTAGTGCTAATTGCCCTAATTAATTCACACTATCTGTGGTACAATGGATGAGATCAATACATATATTATGTTTGTTTATATAGGGTTTTAATACGTTTGAGTTTTCCTCATATTAAGACTGTTTACGGGAATCAAACCAAATTTGAATTTGAATCTGAATCGATCCAGCTTGTTTAATTAATTTCCAGCCTTAATTAACTAGTCCAACTCCTAGTCGTAGTCGCTCACAAATATATTATTCAAACCAATCAAAAATAATTTTTTATGAAAAATAAAATTTAAATTCCGATGAATATTTTTATTTATTTTTTTATAAAAAAAGAAATTTTATTTATGGGAATATAAAGTTTATTTTTTTGATTGGTTTTAATAATTTGTGAGGGACTAGAAGTAGGAGTGATGGTGGCAATTAAACAAGCTGGGTTTGATTTAAGTTTGAATTTGAACATTAGTTTATGGCTTGTTTGAGTTTGGCTTGAAATAAATTTATTAAACCAACATCCTTTGTACAGGTATTACCCACTCATTAATTAATATTTTCTCATGTAATTACGGATTCGTTAAAATATCATGTTTGGTGTAACTCTGTGTATACAATGACTTGAAGGTAGGTTTTATGATGTAAATCATGAATTGCAGTCTATTTTGTTTTTCAAAACAACTGGGGTTTGATTATAAGTAAAATAGTCCAATTTTGATTTTACCATGTATCGGTCTTTAAATAATTTTAATGTGAATATCTTATCAAATATAAAGTTTGATCCTTTTTTATCCCGTCTATGGTCTATTATGTAACATCCTTTTATCTTCTATCAATCAATAAATGAATGTGGTTTATCTATTTTAATAAAATAAAAATAAAAATAAAAATAAATCCTTTTGGATATGATTATTATCATCTAATCAAATTATAGTTTTAATTTTAGATTTAACTTTGAATTATGTTATTCATTAAATTTGTGAAAATTTATTATCTTTGATTTTTATTAGTTTGATGATTTGCTTCTTTTATAATTTTTTTTCAATATTTGGAAACAAAATCATTTCTTTTAAAAAAGTGATTTTAAAAAAATTAGTGGATAAATTAAAAATAAATAGCCAAAAAATATATATATAATAAATAAAAGATTAGTTAACTTATCTACACAAGTCCCATAAATCCAAATTTCACAATCCATCAACCAATTTCGATCATCAAACCCAAATCTAATGACTATTATATACAATTTATCATATTAAAAAAAAAACCACTTTTGTGCATTATAAAGATAAGTACATGCCAAATTGAAATACAAAATAAAAATAACCATTAAGAATGTTTGTTCATTACTATTGATATATATTAAATAAATTAGTTTGAATTATAGGTAAATATTTATTCTTTTTTTTTTAGGTCAAACAAGATACTACCAATTGTAGCATCATGATACCATAGAACTATAGAAACACAATAACAACTGAAATATCAGACTCAGAATAAATTTTACAGACTTGAAGCCTTAAAATTACATCAAGACTCGAAGACTTAAAGGCTTGAAGTTCATGATTTCTAGTTTATAAGGTTGGAAATTAGTATTTATTTTTATAATCTAATTATTAGTTCTTTTCTCAATAAAATTAAATTTTTTATAATTTATTAATTTTATAATTTATGAGTTAAGTTATGAATATGAGTAATAATTTCATTTTTTTTTCATTTATCGTATTTTTTTATTTAGTTTTGCAATATTTTGGGATTTTGGGGTAATTGATGAAATTATCTCGAACTTTTGGCAATATTTGAGGGCTTTTAGATTTATTTTGGGAATTTTTGGATTTTTACAAAATTTTCTTGGTTTTTTTTAGTTTTTAATGGGATCTTGTGGATTTTTTGGGGCATTTTTGGAATTTTCTGCACTTTTTACAACTTTTTCTGATTTTTTTAAATATTTTTATGGGATTTTGCTGAATTTTTTTTGGAAAAATTCTGAGTTTATTTTTGTTTTTGTAATTTCATGGATTTTCGGTTTTTTTTTTGTTTTTAAGAAGTTTTCCTATGTGGGGGTGGTGATTTATAGATTTTTTTTGTCAAATTTATTTTTAGGGTTTTCTAAATATATGGGATTATAGAGATTTTTAAAAGTTTTCATAATATTTTATGCTTTTTCCCTTATTTGAGTAATTTTCTGGATTTTTTTAAATTATCCTAATTAGTTAGATTTTTTAATTTTTAAATTTAATTTTCTAAGTATAGGGTCGAACCATCGGCACATCATTAGCCTAGATAAGTAGGCCGATCATGCAGGATATATGAGCTGTGTTGGCGAGAACAGCGATAGTCCGAATCAGGGCCCTCAGAGCCCATTTGACACCATGAATTAAAAAAACTCTACACTTTCATTAAAAAAAAAGGGAAAATGTCAAAAAAAACCCATGTAGTTTCACTGATTTGCAAAATAGGGAATGTGGTATTTTTTTCCAAAAAAAAACTTGTGGTTTCTCCGATTTGCAAAAATGGAAAAACCGTTAACGGAGTTAACCCCTGCTGACGTGGCAGGGATATTTTAGTCAAATCATATAAATTATAATTGATTAAAGCTTAACACTAATTTAAACTCTAATCATAATCTAATTAACTAATTAATTAAAATAAATCCTAATTAACTAAACCCTAATCTATCCCCCCTCTCTCTCCCACCCGCCGCCGCCGCCCTCTTCATCTTCTTCCTCGCCCTCCTCCCCGTCGGCCAGCTGCCGGGTGTTCATAAATTTATATTAGACTGTGCTGCTTTTCCAGGATTGCAATTAATATTTTATTTATAGTTGGTTAACATGTCGGCTAATTTGAAATCAATTTTATTTTTTCTCCAGTTCAACAGAAAACCAGCAAAGGGGATAGAGTGTTTATTGTTTAATAAGTTGGTTGATAACTCAGCTTCTTCAGTGGCCCAATTCTTGAAGAATACTCCTAGTCTGGATAAGGTGGTGTTTGTTATTTTTGAAAAAATTTTGTTTCATGATATGGCCCTCTCTAACTCTTGAATTTGCAGGCCATGATTGGGGAATATTTGGGTCAGCATGAGGAGTTTCCTCTTGCTGTCATGCATGCTTATGTTGATTCCATGAAATTTACGGGGTTAAAATTTGATGCTGCAATTCGTGAGTTTCTCAAGGGTTTCTGGGCCTCTGGAGAAGCCCGTAAGATCACGTAATCATGGAGAAGTTTGCTGAGCGGTAATTGTGTTTTCCTCCTCCCCGTCGGCCAACCGCCAGGAGGGTTAGGAAGAAGATGAAGAGGGCGGTGGGAGAGAGAGAGGGGATAGATTAGGGTTTAGTTAATTAGGGTTTATTTTAATTAATTAGTTAATTAGACTATGATTAGGGTTTAAATTAGTCTTAAGTTTTAATCAATTATAAGTTATATGATTTGATGAAAATGCCCCTGCCACGTCAGCAGGGGTTAACTCCGCTAACGGTTTTTCCTTTTTTTTTTTGCAAATCGGAGAAACCATAGGTTTTTTTTTCTAAAAAAAAATACCACATTCCCTATTTTGTAAATCGGTGAAACCACATGGGTTTTTTTTTGAAATTTTCTCAAATTTTTTTTATCATATTCAGTTTATAATGATAAACTGATAATCAATAAAAAATTTCCACCTTTTTATTGTTCACAAGAGTTGATAAAGTTTTAAGTGACAAGAAATTAATTATATCTTTCATTTCTCAATCTTAATTTTGGTCAATTTCATCCCATCTAGATTTTTTTTGAAAAAAGAAAAAAGTTAAAAACGTCTTTCATAATCATACTTGTATCATGTGTCGACATAGCGGACATGTGTTTTTCTCATGAAACCAACGAGTGATACACTGTTTATGGAAATGATGAGAGCACGGCAAACGCTTGACCTCTACACCAGTAACAAACTCATCCTTACAAATCACACATTCTTCCTTATCATCTTCCATCTCACCCACAATCTCACTTTCCAAGCTCTCCAAAAGCTCGGCAAACCCAGGACGACATCGAAGAACAACATCATCTCGTTGCACATCATCAAATGACTGCTGCATGGCCAAACGGAAATTCAACTCCTCCTCATCATCTACCATCATGGCCAATCTGACATGCAACTGAAAGCAAGGAATCGAAGTATTTCCCAAGGTAGTGTTGGAAACTTCATTTAGTTGATGTTGCATCAAATCAGAAGCAATCTGGGTGATCATAGTCTCACGAATATCCAAAGGTACCCTCACCCAAGAACTTGTTTGGATCATCATATCACGAATTGCTTGCTCGGCGATCGACAAAGTGTGGGTGAACCAACCAAGATCATAAATGCCATCCCAATGTTCCGAGTCCCAGTCTCCTTCAACCCCGAAAACTTGTTCATCGAAGCTAGAGCTTGATTCGTGGAAGTTCCTGATGTGGAAGGAGCAATAGAGAATGCCTGTAGGAGCTTCCTGTGAATAGGTGAGGGTGGCTGTCAATAATTCTTCGTCAATTTCATGATCGGGACCTAGATAACTGATCGAGTGTCTCCAATCATGTCTGGAACTGGATGATGACATTGTTCTTGATTAGTAAGTAGTACAATGGATGATGATCAAAATATATATATATATATATATATATATATATATATATGGTTTTCACTAAGTATTTGTGAAGGACTAGAAGCAGGAGTACTAACGCCGGCAAATAAATAAGTTGGTTTTGATTTGAATTCAAATTTAGTTTGATTATTGAGTAAACAAAACGGAATTCAAACGGGATTTTTAAATTCGAAATTAATTGAAGTCAAACTTGAACATTAGTTTTGCTTGTTTGAGATAGGCTTGAAATTAATTTATTAAAACTATATGCTTTGCATGGCAGTAGCTTCAAATATTTACCATTGGAAAAAGGTTTTAGTTAGTGCTAATGTATACTTCTAAGTTCTAATGAAGAAGTTTCATCAAAATAACATATTTGATGCAACTCTCTATACAAGTCAGGCCAGCTAGTTTGGGCTTGTGCCGTGTAAAAATTAAAATAATAAGAGATAATTATTTATTAGTCTATGGCACTATTTATCACTATTTCACCTTTACACACTACATACCCAACCCATTATTTACATTAAGCCCCCACACACCCCACCCACATGGCAAAGAGTAAAAAGAAACAAAATACAGTGACCAATAGTTTATTATCTAAAATAATAATAATAATAATAATAATAATAATAATAATAATAATAATAATAATAATAAAAGGCAGAAAATTCTGAAAAAACTTAAACTTATAAAACCCCATAAAAGCACTAAAATTAAAAAAAAACCAAAATAAACTCAGAAAATAAAAAACACATAAAAATCTTTAAACCCATCCAAAAATTAGAAATACTTCTTTAAAAATCCGAAATTCTATGAAAAATTTTTAAAAAATCAAAATAATCTCAGAAATTTCCAAAAAAAATAGGCAAAAAATATCATAAACATCTTTTAAAAAAAGAAATATCAGATAAATTTATAAAAAGTGTAGAAAATTCCAAAAAAAAACAAAAAAAACCCAAATCCACAAAATCCAATAAAAAACAAAAAAAAAAGAAAATTTTTAAAATTGTTAAAAAATCTAGAAATTCCCAAAAATCCAAAATTTTTCTAAATATTGCAAAATTAAATAAAAAATTAGATATATGAAGAAAAAAATATGAAATTATTTTAAGATTCAAACTTAACCCATGTTCGGTAGGAAATTTCATTACTAGGTGCTAAGTGGAGATCACTGTTTGTAGGGTGTTTAGGGTCGGCCTCCAAATAATTGCGTTGTAACTTGAGGTGCATTTTACTGCAAGATATAAAATTTTTGATGTTTGTTTGGAAGGATAATGATAAAGAATATTCATGGATGATGATAAAAATAATATTAATTATTTATAATTAATATTATAAATAATCCATGCTAGAGCACATAGGCGGTTCATTGAGTCATCCAAGAATTACCCCTTTTTCACAGGGGCAACACACACGAGAGTAGTACTTTGTAATCTGGGATCCCTGGATGGCGACTAGGAAGGAGCTCAAACATGAGCCACGTGAGCAACAATGTACCAAAGATGAATATTTTCTTATATAATTACGGATATATAACACCAAATATCAATGTGTGATTTATCCATTTTACTATAAAAAAATAAATTCCTAATAAATAAATTTGTTAAAAAAGAATGTTTGGTGTAACACTCTATACAATGCCTTGCTGGTAGGTTTTATAATGTAAATCATCAATTGCATTCTATTTTATTTTTCAAAACAATTAAAGATTGGATTAAAAAGAATGTGTTTATCCAATTTTTTAAAAATAAATAAGTAAATAAATAAATATGCACATATTGAGAACACGTACGTGGCTGTAATTATATGAATTATCTATTTTGAATGAAATAAAGAATTGTACATAATAAAGTTTTTTTAATGGTTTCCATGAAAGTAATTATATTGAATTGGATACCATCATACCACAAAGACATGAAATCTTCATTGAACTATTTGTAATTTGAAAAGTTTAAAAAATCAAGATTAACGGAACAATTAAAAAAAAAATTGATAAAAGCCTTATTCTCCATACATCTTGTTTAGTAGTGTCTATAGCTTACAAGTAAAATAGTCCAATTTTGATGTTATCATCTGTTGGTTTTTAAATAATTTAATTAAAGGGAAATGAATTATAAGTCCCTGGAAATAGTATTCAGGGATCCCCCTTCTCATTATTTACTACACCTTCCACACACACCTACCCGAGGGACCAAATGACAATTTGAGTACTGTAGCAAAGACCTAGAATTAATTATCTTTTTAATTAATGTGAATATCTTATCAAATGTAAAGTTTGATCCAATTGGATATGATTATTATCATCTAATCAAATTATAGTTTTAATTTGAGATTTAACTTTGAATTATGTTATTTGTTAAATTTGTGAAAATTATTATTCATTATTATTTTCTTTTTTTTTAGTTTGATGATTTGCTCCTTTATTTAGTTTTCTCAATATTGGGAAAGAAAATCATTTCTTAAAAAAATTATTATTTTTTAATTTAGTGGATAAATAGCCAATAAATAAATAATTAATTAATTAATTAACTTATCTACACAAGTCCCATAATCCAAATTTCACAATCCATCAACCAATTGGATCATCAAACCCAAATCTAATGACTATTATACATTAGATCATATTAAAAAAACCACTTTTGTGCATTATAAAGATAAGTACATGCCAAATTGAAATTCAAAATAAAAATTGAAAATTGAAAATATTTATCAAATTAAGAATCAATTCCAACTTTACTATTGAAGTTGGAGTTTGGACGCTTATAATGATTTATCAATATCCCACAACGCTATGTTTGCCACCATACCACTCCCTTTTCTTTTCCTTCTTTACAAATAGTTCCCCCTCTCCCTCTCTCTCATTCATGTCTATCTAGTTTTCTATCTAAACTTAGAGCACTCTCTCTCTCTCCCTCCTCTCTTAAGAAGGAAAAAGGAAGCTACCAAAGCTTGAAGAAGGAGCTCTAATCACTAGCAAGGTTTTTGAGGTATGGCCATTTCTTGATCTTTTGATATATATATAATTATTTTTTATCTTTTATGGCATTTCGTATTAGGGTTGTGCTATCTTGATATCTTGATTTATAGATGGGTATAAAGGGTTCTAGTTTTGCTTCTTGTTTCATGTTCGTCATTGTTCTTATCTTTTGTATAGAGTTCAGTGTTCTTGAAACTCCCACCATTTGCCATCCATCCTCTTCAATTATTTGGCAGCATATTTCCATACACATCCTTTTGAATTTATATTTTTTACTTGTCACTTTTTCACTTTTCTTGTACATGTTATTACAAATTCTGAATAGATGTGTGTGTGTTTGTGTGTTTTTTTTTTTGGGGGGGGTTTAAGTTTTTAGTTGGATTAACTAATTTTAACAAAAAAATTATTCTAATTTTTCTTATAAAGAGAGGTTGAGGGATACTAATGATGATTTGTCCGCATTTATAAAAAAAATATATATATATATTGGATCATAAGCATCTAACATATTTGATTATTAGCTTATTATTAATTTATCTTTATTTTTTTCTCTAAAACTAATTTTAAGGTGGTTTTCCCTTCATAGATGCAAATAATAATGATAAAAAAATTTCATATTGCAATTTTGGTTTTAGAGAGGGTAGTGTATCAATAATTATGATTTGACAAGGGTATAAATGCAAATATGAGGTTGAATTTTTTTTTTTAGGGTTTGTCCATATGGATGATGATAGACACCCTGGCTTTTTCCATCATTTAGATGTTAATGCTTGTCTTCTAATCCCATGTTTTTATGTGGAAAATGGTTGTAGAAGACAATCACAAAAATTTAGACTACAGAGAAATATAAAAACCAAATGTATATTAGAATATGCAAATATGTGATAATAAATCTTTAAAATATAGAATTATTTAATATCACATAATTTATCATCAATCTCTTTTCTAATTAATCACATAGTATGTATAATCCACCAATAAATGATAAATCTTATACTATAACATTATATAATATATGAAAAAAAATTAAGAGAGTTTGCATATATTATAATATTAGAATAATAAATATAATTCATTCCTATTGATATATATATTAATAAATTAGTATGAATATAGGTAAAATTTCTGCCCTTTTTCTTTAGATCAAACAAGAGAATGCCAATTGTAGCATCATGAATCACATTTCCACGGGCCGGGCTATCCGCCCAAGAACGAAAGCCCACTCGAAAAATTGGCGGGTTTGGATAAAAAATTAGGCCTGTTTAAAAATGGGCTGGGCTTTGGGTATGATGGTTTAAGCCCGGGCCGGCCAGGCCCGAATTATAAATAAATTTATTATTTATAATTATTTATAATTAAGTTGAACAATTTATTTGTATGCTTTAATTTAAAGGTGTAAAATGCTAGTATAATTTAATTTTTCTATCAAAACTCACTTAGATTTAATTTATATTAATTTTTTTAAAATGTAAACTATATTTTTTTAATAAATTTTTATTTTAATTTTAATTTAAAAAATTAAATATGATCGGGTTTGGGCGGCCCTTGATCATGTGTTTACAAATATGGGTGAGCCTTTGACAAAAATATAGGCTCGAATTTCATTTTTTAAAATCTTGACCAGCCCGAACCTAGACAGGTCTAATCATGATATTGATGGCCTCCAACCTTTTTCTTTTACACAAAGACTACTAGTTTTTTTTATATATTATTATTATTATTATTATTATTATTATTATTATCTACAAGCCACTCCTTGTGCTCTCCAATAATTTTATTTTTTCATTTCTATGCATATATAAAAATCTTTAAATATATTATATGAAAATTCCAATTTTGATATGTAAAATATACATGATGTTTATTTTGGTGACGGTTGATTTTGGGTTTTAAACTAAAAGAAGAATTCAAAAATAGGGATTAAACTCAGATTTAAATGGCTTATTTTCATTCTCTTTTTTATATATTTTTTTTCCGTTCGAAAACCAAGCTTTTTTTTTTTTAAGTTTAGAGACCAAAATGAAGATAAAAGTATAGTTAAAGCAAAATTGCACCTTTCGTTAAATATTTTAGACCCTATTTCTTTTAAAAATATTATAACTCCATGGTTTATGGTCATAGATTGCTACATGACTCCTCTTAGAACATATTATAATTTTTTTTCTTTTTTAACTAAATTCGAATTTAATTTGGTGAAATTCAAATTCACTTAACTTTCATTTTCATTCTTTTTATGTATATATATGTAAATTAAATGAGTACAAAGTTATACATATAAACCCAAAATAGTCATTCCAACAATCATATATCATAGGGGTAACAAAAAATCATATATCTAATAATTTGGTGTCTTTCTCTCTTTCTCCATTATCGCACTGCACTCATCCTAACACATAGCGGGCCGACCGCATTTGCGGTCGACCGCACTATATCATTCCCGTATATATATATATATATATATATATATATATATATATATATATATATATATATAGGGTCCCTAATAGGAATGAGGTAGAGTTCACGTTTACTTGCCGGTCCACCCACAAGACCCTATTATTATTATTATTATTATTATTATTATTATTATTATTATTATGAATACACAAATGATGGTATGGGCCCATACCATCAATATCTATGTAGGATGAGTGATAGGATAGACGGGCTGCACTTGCAGCCGGCCTCATCTTATCATCATCCTATATATATATATATATATATATATATATATATATATATATAATTGTTAGATCTTTAATTCATTTTTTTTTTTTTTTTGATAATTAGAAGAGTATCAGTGCAAAACTAAAACACAGTAACTACATCATTGGTCTTTTTCTCCAACAATACATTTCCTCACATCACTTGGCATGTCCGCAATGCCTATATATATATATATATATATATATATATATAATTGTTAGATCTTTAATTCATTTTTTTGTTTTTTGTTTTTTTTGATAATTAGAAGAGTATCATTGCAAAACTAAAACACAGTAACTACATCATTGGTCTTTTCTCCAACAATACATTTCCTCACATCACTTGGCATGTCCGCAATGCCTTTGTATACTTCCCATCTATCTTCTTCTTGAGCAATGTGTGCATGCTTTATTAGGTTGAACTTTCAACACATTTCTATGAAGTCCATGAGTCTCATTATCAAGGGACAGATGATTCTATTCCTTTAAACCTTCAAGAGCACCTTTTTGAATATATAGCAAAAGTTTTTATACTTATTCTTAATTTCATCTGGCTCCCACTGCGATAAGACCTTAATTATAACATCTACACTTTAAAGCACTTATAAAGAGCATTACAAAGTGGGTTTCTTTTAAGTGGATCCCCCAATCTAAGTGTTGAATACTATTCCTTCACCAAACAAAGATCATCGTTTTTTTAATTATTATTATTATTTTTTAAAGAATGGTTGTGGTTACTCTGTCCTTCTCCAAAAGTAGTGAGTATGAGATTTCTGTTCTTGTCGTCATCTAATTATTGCACAGATTCAAATGACAATAATTGCCTCTACATGTAGGTAATTACATCTTTACCCCTATAAAAAAATGCGATTGTGCATAACAATTGCAAACCTTAGTTATATTTACAAGCATTCTAGTAACCTTTTTGTATTTAAATTAGCTTAACATGTGCTATGTTATATTTAGCGTAGAACAAAATCATATAACTCCTTACCTATATTTCGGCTTTTATTTAATATCTATATATAAACTTTCCTTATTAATAATATTTATTCTTTCATTTCCATTTAAGTAGCATAACATATTTAGAATTATTGTAATAATACTCATGTCTATCTTTTATGTGAAAAAATCACTGTACTCTTTATGTATATCGTTGAAATGTCTATTAGTTGTATAAAAGATATTTCATTTATTTATGGTTTATGTTTAAGTATAAATAAATTATTTGGATTGACAACCCCTCAAATTTGAGGGACAATAAATATATATATATATATATATATATATATATATATATATATATATATATATATATATATATATCCAATTATATAGAAAACTTATAGGTATACCTGCAATCATAGTTTTCATGTAATTTTAAAGGTACACACATAATTTTTTGAAAAATAAAAAATAAAATCAAATCCACCATCATAAATTTGTCAACCACGTAACAATTTTAACTTTATATCTTTTTACAGACCTTCATAAAGAAAATTGGTAACTTATTCGCTCTCAAAAGAGAGTTCGAGTGTTTGAATCATGTCTACCACATATTTTTAGAGGTTTGTCCACTTTATTAAAAAAAAAAAAACTTTATCTCTCTTTTATTTGTGAACCTGGTCTGTCAATTGACACTGTACCACACCCACAAACTCTTCACCAAAACTCACATCCATTAACTTCCATCTCATTATCACAGAGAAAATTAAGAAGAATTCGGACCAACCATGGAAGCTGCCACCATTGATCAACCAGACAACAACAACAACAACAACAAGAGCAAGAAGAACGAGCACATGAGCAAAGGCCTGAAGAGATCCCTCGTGATCCTCAACTGCGTCCTCTTAGCCGTGGGCAACACCGCCGGCCCTCTCCTCTCTCGGCTCTACTTCCAAGGCGGCGGCCACCGGCAGTGGCTCTCAAGCTGGCTCGAGACCGGCGGCTGGCCAGTCATCTTCATCCCTCTCATCATCTCCTACTACTATCGCCGCAAACATGACACTTTGGCCAAGCCTTACTTCATGACTCCCCGGATCTTCGCCGCCTGCACCGTCCTCGGCCTGCTCACCGGCATCGACGACTTCCTCTACGCCTACGGCCTAGCCTTCCTCCCAGTCTCCACCTCAGCTCTCTTAATCTCAACCCAGCTTGCCTTCACTGCATTGTTTGCGTTTCTTATAGTGAAGCAGAAGTTCACACCGTACTCCATTAACGCAGTGGCACTGCTCACAGTGGGAGCAGTGATTCTAGGCTTGCATGGGAGCACAGACAGGCCAGCAAATGTAACAAAGGGGAAGTACTTCATGGGGTTCTTTCTAACCCTAGGAGCTGCTGCCTTGTATGGCTTTGTGTTGCCCATGGTTGAGCTCACGTATATGAAGGCTAGGCAAGCTATCACGTACACTCTCGTCATGGAGATGCAGCTTGTCATGGGCTTCTTTGCCACCCTGTTCTGCACTGTTGGCATGCTAATCAACAAAGACTTTCAGGTTAATTAGTTACACCATAAGCAATACATGTATACTAAAATATTCTTGCATTGACTGAAGTTTAAAGCTGAGAGGATATTTAATTTTTGCAGGTTATTCCAAGGGAAGCAAGGGAGTATGATTTAGGGCCAGTGAGGTACTATGTGGTGCTCGTATGTTCAGCAATAGTCTGGCAGTGCTTCTTCTTGGGAGCAGTGGGAGTGATCTTTACTGTGCACACATTGCTGGCAGGGGTGATCATCGCTGTGTTCATCCCTGTCATTGAAGTCTTTGGAGTCATCTTCTTCCATGAAGAATTCAGCAGTGAGAAGGGAGTGGCTCTGGCTCTCTCTCTGGGGTTTGGCTTCTTATTCTTATGGTGAGTACCGTGAGGCCAAGGAGAAGGAACGAGCTAGAGTTGCCAAGGAGTTAGAAGCTACAGCCATTGTTGGTGGACTTCATGCAGTTTAAAGCTTTTAATTTGCTTTGAAACTATATATACACAGTGTTTGTGTTTGTTCAATCTAGGTATATGATACGACTTACACTCTTCGAGCTTGTGCCAGCTCCAAGGAAAAGAAATGGAGAAGCTGGGAGTGAAAGGAAGAAGAGAGGAAGACGAAAGCCTCAGGATTCTTATATTTATCTGGTGATCTTATTTAACAAATTCTAACGGTATATGTAGAACCTCCATACTACCACGCTAAAGACTCTATTATCCACCTGCTTGCAACCCAAACCAATTTCTCATTCTTATGATGCACTTATATATCTATTATGTATCCAACTATCCATTAGTTTTGCATGTTTTCCTAAAGAATGTATTTATCCATTTTTTTAAAATAAAATAAATAAATAAATATGCACATTTTAAGGACAGGTGGCAGCAATTATATGAATTATCTAGTTTGAATGAAATAAATATGCACTTTTTTTTTTTACATAGGGGATAAACCCCTCCATAGAGGGATGTCAAGAGGCATTGTTTTAGGTGATGAACACCCATGATTTCTCATTATGTACATATAGAATATATGGGAACTCGAATTTGGGAGTTTTGTGCTCACCAGGTGAATTACCCAGGCCAACCGCTCCCTCCGTTAAAGAGGCTGGGACTTGAATCTAGGAGTTTTGCTCACCAAGTGATTTTTTTTCTTCTTTTAGTATGATGATTTGCTTCTTCTATAAATTTTTTCAATATTTGGAATCAAAATCATATCTTTAAAAAAAACGATTTTTTACAAATTTAGTGGACAAATGACCAAAAAATAAATAAAAGAATAATATCTACACAAAGTCCCATAAATCCTGATTTCACCATCCATCAACCAATTTCGATCAACAAACCCAAATCTAATGACTAATATGATCAAATGCATAATATAAAAGAATATTATACATTTGATCATATTAGAATACCACTTTTATACATCATAATGATAAGAAAAATCTCGGGAGCTCTTTATGGCCTGTGTCAAAAAAAATAATAATAATAATAATAATAAGAAGAAAATGCCAAATTGAATTACAAAATAAAAATTTAAAATTGAAAAAATTATCAAATCAAGAATCAGTTCCCGTTTTACTATAGAAGTTGGGGTTTGGACTCTTATGATGATTCATCAATATCCCACAACGCCATCTTTGCCACAATACCACTTCCTTTTCTCTTTCTTCATTACATATAGTTCTCCCTCTCCCTGTCCCTCTCCCTCTTCCTCTCCCTCTCTCTCTCTCTCTCATGTCTATCTTGTTTTCTATCTAAACTTAGAGCACTCTCTCTCTCTCTCTCTCTCTCTCTCTCTCTCTCTCTCTCTTAAGAAGGAAAAAGGAAGCTACCAAAGCTTGAAGAAGGAGCTCTAATCACTAGCAAGGGTTTTGAGGTATGACCATTTCTTGATCTTTTGATATATATATATATATATATATATATATATATATATATATATATATATATATATATATGTATATAATTCTTTTTTATCTTTTATGGCATTTAGTATTAGGGTTGTGCTATCTTGAAATATTGATTTATAGATGGGTATAAAGAGTTCTAGTTTTGCTTCTTGTTTCATGTTCATCATTGTTCTTATCTTTTGGATAGTGTTCAGTGTTCTTGAAACTCCCACCATTTGCCATCCATCCTCTTCGATTATTTGGCAGCATACATACATACCCTTTTGAATTTATATTTTTTTACTTGTTACTTTTTCACTTTTCTTGTACATGTTACAAATTCTGAATAGATGTTTTTCTTTTCTTTTTTCGATCGAAAGTTTTCAGTTGGATTAACTAATTTTCCTTTAAAAAAAAATCTATATTTTTTTTTTTGTTAATAAAGAGAGATTGAGGGTATGAATCACACAAATAGTGTGATTATGGTGATTTATTCATATTTATAAAAAATAAAATTAATTGGATCACAAAACAAGCATCTAACACTGGTTATTAATTTCTTATTTGATTTAGCTTATATACCTTTAGAATATTTATCTTTATGTTTTTACTTTTTATCTCTACAAGCTAATTTTAAGGTGGTTTCCCTTTAAATACATCTTTACAAAAATACATTCTTATAGCCATTAACATACTGTAAAAGAATAGTAATGATGATAAATTGTTTTATATATGCCCAATAGGGGTATTTATGTAAGAATTTTGGTTTTAGAGAGGGTACTGTATCAATAATTATGATTTTACAAGGATATAGATGCAAATATGAGGTTGAATTAGGGTTTGTCCCATATGGATGAGGATAGACACCCTGGCTTTTTCCATCATTTACATGTTAATGCTTGTCTTTTAATCCCATGTTTTTATGTGGAAAATGATTAATTGTAGAAGACAATCACAAAAATTTAGACTACAGAGAAATATAAAAACCAAATGTATATTAGAATATGTAAATATGTCATAATAAATCTTTAAAATATAGAATTATTTTATATCACATAATTTATCATCAATCTCTTTTCTAATTAATCACATAATATGTATAATCCACTAATAAATGATAAATCTTATACTATAACACTCTATAATATATGAATAACCATTAAAAAGAGTTTGTATATATTATAATATGTGAATAATTCATTCCTATTGATTTATCTTAATAAATTAGTATGAATTATAGGTAAAAATTTCTTCCCTTTTTCTTTAGGTCAAACAAGAGTATGCCAATTGTAGTATCAAGATATTGATGGCCACCAACCTTTTTCTTTTACACAAAGACTACTAGTTTATTATTATTACTATTATGTTCTACAAGCCGTACTCCTTGTGCTCTCTAAGATTTTTAATTTTTATTTTTATGCACATATAAAAATATTTAAATATATTATATGAAAATTACAATTTTGATCTGTAAAATATACATGATGTTTGTTTTGGTGACGGTTGTTTTTGGTTTTTAAACTAAAAGAAGAGTTCAAAAATAGGGATTAAACTCAGATTTAAATAGTTTATTTTCACTCTTTTTTTAAAAAAAAAAAATTGGTTAAAAAACCAAGCTCTTTTTTTTTTCTTTAAGTTTAGAGACCAAAATGGAGATAAAAATATAGTTAAAACAAAATTGCACCTTTAAATATTTTAGACCGTATTTCTTTTAAAATTATTATAACTCCATGATTGCATAGACTATGATGTGTTTTACATGAGACTTAGAGCTTTATTAGGTTGAACCTTCAACACATTTCTATGAAGTGCATAAGTTTCATTATCAATTGACAGATGGTTCTATTCTTTTCAATCTTCAAGAGCACCTCTTTGAACATACAGCAAAAGTTCTTATCCTTATTTTTAATTTAATGTGGCTTCACTGCAATGAGAGAAGACCTTATAACATGTACCCTGTAAAGCACTTATAAAGAGCATGACAAAGGGGTTTCTTTTTAGTTGGTCCCCCCTCCGGTTCTAAGTCATGAATGCTATTCCTTTCACCAACCAAAGATCATCCTAATATTTTTTGTTTTTTTTTTTAAAAGAATGGTTGTGGTTCCTCTGTCCTCCAAAAGTGAGTTTGAGATTTGTGTTCTTGACATCATCTAATTATTTTTAGCTCTACATGTAGCAACAAATATATGTAATTACATCTTTACCCCTATAGAAAATGTGATTATGCATGATGATAAGAATCGGACGAGATTCTTAAAGATTGTGAGAAATAAAAATAAGAACAAAAATAAAATAAATAAAAAATAACACAGATTTTTACGTGGATCATCTCAAAATAAAGCTACATCTACGGATGTCGGTGTAGTTTCACTAATTTCTTAACAAATTGAAACTTAAAAAGATAAACAATATAAAAGGAAATAAAAACCCTAATATAGTGAAAATATCCAAAGTATCCCTCAAAATTTTTTGCTCGACCTGTTAAAAATGTGACTGGGTGTCCAGTACAATCAGGCTCTATCCAACTCAACATGTGACACTTGCAGACCTTAGTTATATTTACAAGCATCCTAGTAACTTTTTTTTTGTATTTAAATTAGTTTAACATATGCTATGTTATACTTAGCCAAGAAAAAAATCATATAACTCCTTACCTAAAATCTAGCTTTTATTTAATATATAATCATGATAAATATCTATTTATAAACTTTCCTTATTATAATATATATTCTTTCATTTCCATTTTAGCAGGACACATTTAGAATTATTTTAATACTCATTTCTATCTTTATTCTGAAAAAATCACTATATTCTTTGTATGTATACCCTGAAAGTTTTATTTAGTTATAAATTTATAATATTCTTGAAATGCCTCAAAGTTTTATAAAAGATATTTTTTTTATTTATGGTTTATATTTAACTATAGATAAATTATTTGGATGACAACAATTTAAATTTTAGGTAAGATATATATCTAATTATATAAAAATCTCCATATTTGTATATGACATTGTTTATTTTAGGTAAGGCTAGTATGACTTCACTTTTCGACTCATTTTTGTTTTTTTTTTCTTTTTTTTTTTGCAATAGCCGACCTGAGACTTTATTTGATTCCCAACTTAGTTTTCTCCATATTTGTGACTGTACCATACCTGCAATCATAGTTTTCTCCATGCGTGTATACAGGTTATTTGGAGGTACACAGATAATTTTCTAAGAAACAAAAAATTGAATAGGATCTTATATTTGTCAACCGCACATCCATCCCAACTTTATTTCTCTTTCATTTCTGAACCTGGTCTATCATTTGACACCGTACTCTAATTAATCCTCGACACGCCACAAACTCTTCACCAAATTAAACTCACATCCATTAATTTCGAATCTCACAGAAAAGAAGAATTCAAACAAGATCAACCATGGAAACTGCCACCATTGATCAACCGGACAACAACAAGAAGGGCAAGAAGAACGAGCACATGAGCAAAGGCCTGAAGAGAACCCTCGTGATCCTCAACTGCGTCCTCTTAGCCGTGGGCAACACCGCCGGCCCTCTCCTCTCTCGGCTCTACTTCCACGGCGGCGGCCACCGGCAGTGGCTCTCAAGCTTTCTCGAGACCGCCGGCTGGCCAATCATCTTCATCCCTCTCATCATCTCCTACCACAATCGCCGCAAACATGACTCTTTGGCCAAGCCTTACTTCATGACTCCACGGATCTTTGCCGCCTGCACCATCCTCGGCCTGCTCACAGGCCTCGACGACTTCCTCTACGCCTACGGCCTAGCCTTCCTCCCAGTCTCCACCTCAGCTCTCTTAATCTCAACCCAGCTTGCCTTCACTGCATTGTTTGCTTTTCTTATAGTGAAGCAGAAGTTCACACCGTTCTCCATTAACGCAGTGGCACTGCTCACAGTGGGAGCAGTGATTCTAGGCTTGCATGGGAGCACAGACAGGCCGGCAAATGTAACAAAGGGGAAGTACTTCATGGGGTTCTTTCTAACCCTAGGAGCTGCTGCCTTGTATGGCTTTGTGTTGCCCATGGTTGAGCTCACGTATATGAAGGCTAAGCAGGCTATCACGTACACTCTCGTCATGGAGATGCAGCTCGTCATGGGCTTCTTTGCCACCCTCTTCTGCACTGTTGGCATGCTAATCAACAAAGACTTTCAGGTTAATTAGTTACACCATAAGCAATACATGCATGTATACTAAAATATTCTTGCAGTGACTGAAGTTTAAAGCTGAGAGGATAATTAATTTTGCAGGCTATTCCAAGGGAAGCAAGGGAGTATGATTTAGGGCCAGTGAGGTACTACGTGGTGCTTGTATGTTCAGCAATACTCTGGCAGTGCTTCTTCTTGGGAGCAGTGGGAGTGGTCTTTACTGTTCACACATTGCTGGCAGGGGTGATCATCGCTGTGTTCATCCCTGTCATTGAAGTCTTTGGAGTCATCTTCTTCCAGGAAGTCTTCAGCAGTGAGAAGGGAGTGGCTCTGGCTCTCTCTCTCTGGGGTTTGGCTTCTTATTCTTATGGTGAGTACCGTGAGGCCAAGGAGAAGGAACGAGCTAGAGTTGCAAGGGAGTTAGAAGGTACAGACATAGTTGGTGGACTGAATGGTGCTTAAAGCTTTTGGTTTGAAATCACATGTAGTGTTTGTGGTTGGTCATATACTTGGTATACTACTCAAATCGATCTCTTATGCAATGATCTCTTCTTTATTGAAAGGTGACACAATTTAAGTGTTTTTATGCGGCTTACTGTTAGAGTTAATGTGTGTTCTTTAATCAATGGGTGTTTTTGGGAATTTGCTTGTAATGTTTTGTGTTATGTAGTGTGACAATATTGTGACAAGTGTAATCTATCTAAAACTATATTTATTGAGGAAAAAAGAAGGGAGAATAGAAGCTGCTGGGAAAGTCTATAACAGAGTGGCTCTGATTCTGCAGATTTTTTTTTCCCTCTTTCAAATCCATACAAAATGAACAGGAGAATCCATAGTTGCTACAAACAATCAAGGTTTGATCGGCCGTATCCAAGTGGAAACCCGAGGTTAGTCCGCTAACACAATAGGCTTGGGATAGCCTAACCTACCAAATGGACTTGGGTCTAAGTAATAAGTTTAATGGACCTATGTGGACTGACATAATCATTTAAATCGATTATGAAACTATAGTGTGTGACAGTTATTTAAATAATTATGGAACTATAGGGTGTGACAAAATCAGTGAATAAAAGCTAGGGTTTTTAATAAGGTCTTTAAAACCTTAGTGGTGTGACAAAATAAAAATCAATTGTTGATTTGAATAATTTGTCTTTGGGGTTTATGAGGGAGGTTTGGAATGTGAAGGGTGCCATGGGGTTATGAATTTGAAAGGTTGAAGTTATTTGGGTGTTATCTTGGGATTTATGGGGGAGGTTAAGAATGTGAAGAGTTGTAGAGGTTACACTTGTGAGACCTATATAAAGCATGTAATCTTGAAGCTTGGCATAGAGCAATGGCAAGTTAGAGAAAGTTTATGGGCCATTGGGAATCAAGAAGAGAAGTGAGAAGAAGGAAGAAAAGAGAAGAAAGCTTGAGAGACTAGGAAATTTCTGCTCAAAGGAGTGTTGAGCATGCTCTATTCTCATTTCCATTTCGATCATTTTCACCGTTGGATCGTGCTGATTTTTGGTGAGATTGTTCTTGACTCCTTATTCTTCAATGTGAACGGTTAAGATTGTTTTTGGTGTCCGGTAGAGTAGGTTTCTGGGGTGTGAAACAGAACCTATCACTGCTGATTTCCTGCACCGACCAGTTTCATCATCTGCTTCAATCGGATGATTATTTCTAGTCTGATCGAGCTGATTTTTGGTGAGCATAGTGAAGACTTGTCCTGACCCAATCTGAACGGTGGAGATCTGGTTTGGACGGTCAGTTTGTCTTCAATGTCTGCCGACATTTATACTCGGTGAGTTTCTCTAAATTCCTGCATCTTAGCTGTAAGTAGTGATAAATATGAGGATTCATATATGCATGCATGCATTGGTTATAAGGATAGATGGGGGAATGAATGAGTAAAGAATTGGTCCAAGGGTTGGAGTTTGATCTCCATGGGTGGTTTCATGAATTGAATTTATATACATGATCATGAGAAGTGTAAATCCAATCTATCCCTATCATTTGAAGTTTCATGAAAGCATGGACATGAGTAACTTGAGGTTGCTGGTTTATGGGAATGATTTAAGGATTAGTATAGGTGTTGTTTGATAAGAAGGCTAGAGAGAACTTAGTGGGCTTGACGAGTGGGCCCAAATTGTCAAAGTTACCAAGCATGATCGAGCTATATGTTAGGCTCACAAATAATAGATTGTCAAGTTGAACAAAGGACTAGTCAACCAAATTGAAAGGTTAAGGGTGAATAAAAGACAAGACCAAAGTTAAGCTAAGCTGTTGGGTCTAGTTGGTGGGCTCAAATGAGTTGAGTTGATTAAGAATGGTCAAATAGGGTGTATTACACCTGCAAGCGTGTGCCAAGTTGGACTAGTTGACCAAAGTTGACTGGGTAGGGGTCGAGGGTCAAACTAAGGACTAGAAATGATCAACAAAGGTTCGTACAATGGTAAATGGAAGTGAGGTAGGCCCTTTGACTAAAGTTGACAAAATTTGACCAGAGTTGACCAAGAATTGAAAGTCAACCTAAGAACTTGGGAATGAGAGAAAATGATCGGTAACCAGGTATGTGGTTTTAAGGACCCGTTTAATTGAGCTTAGGGCCACCGAAAGCGAGAGAGTTCTGCATGTGCATCTAGGATGTAGGGTTGTTGCTATTTTGACACTGATAGAGACTTTGCTATCAGATATCGACGTGGAGGCTTAGAGACACGTCGAGGGAGGAAACTAGGGAGTTTCCAACTCTTGTTAGAGGTAAGTTAATTTTGCCTCGCTCCTACCCATTGATTGGGGTTTCTTGATTTAATGTATGCTATTTGTTAGCATGTCTTTTGGTACCTGATATTCTTGGGTGCATGCACATACATTTTCTTTTGATATCTTTCTTGGTATGTGTGTGATTTGTGTGCTAGAGGTAGTGTTAGCGATCACGAGGATCCAGTTGGTCGGCACATGGCCGCGTGGAAACACATGAGCTTGTGCTCCATCCAGGATAGGAGTGTGTCATTTCAGCGTCTCTTCGTTGATGCCACCGAGCATACCAACCCATGATCGGCGAAGTGATCTTTGTGGAGGTTAAGTGGTGCTTGTGTCTTGGCGAGGCGGTATCGTCGGAGGAGTATCGCATTACTCATTAAGCATAGCCCCCTATTGTCCGGCACTTGACCATAGAGACACCACGGTGTTTGTGTTGGTGGTGGGTGTGTGTAGGTTGAGTTTGCTCTCTTGCGGGACTTCGGTGGAGCTAGGGAAGCTCCAATAAAGGAATGTTCGGGGCGGGACCCACTGGCTTTCACATGCGCCTTCGAGAAACAATTCTACGGAGGTCTTACCGCCGATGGGCTTGGTACCTTGGCCAGGTGTTAACACGATAGAAGAGGTAGTTCTACCGACCTTTTTATTTGGAGGGTCAAAGCGACCATCTAGGTCGTATTTATATCAAAAATTTGGACTTCTTGGTAGGGGTAAACTTTGAGTTCTCTTAGAACTCACTCTGAGCAAGGGCATGCATATGGGGGGTAAATACCGTTGACTTGCTTGTGGTAGACTCCTAGGACTTTATTGTCGATGTTATGATCTCGTTGACTGTCATATCTCTGTTTTGACATTTGTGACTGCGAGGGGGTACTACTCGGGCTTTCCTTTGAAAGCTCATGCACTTCCCTTCTTTCTTCTTGAGGTCGAGGTAGGTGACTCGGACTCGGGCGTTAGGCGAAGGGATGGGTTGATTTTGGAGAGGTCCGAGGGACCTAAGGTTAGAATGTGAGAGTCTCACTTGTAGGGCCAGATAGGGGCTGAATTTGTATAGAGCTTTGTAGGGTGCACAGGAACCCTTCATGATTTTAATTCCGTTGTATAACTCGATATTGTTCTTTATTAGTAATGAACATTTGACTATTATTGTTATCTGCTTATCATTTTTAGGCCTTGTATTCGCGGGGGGCTCGTCTCTACTCGGGTACGGCCGATCTGTCGGCGTTCAGGGTCCACGGATCCGGTCGAGTACGTTCTGATCAAGGTTTGTTAGCGGACTACTCAAATAGACCCGGATCCAGGGACATCGGGAACGTCAACAGATCGGCCGTATCCAAGTGGAGATGAGCCCCACTCGAATACAAGGCCTAAAAATGATAAGCAGATAACAATAATAACCAAATGTTCATTTATAATAATGAACAATATCAGAGTTATACAACGGAATTAAAAATCATGAAGGGTTCCAGGTACCCTACAAAGCTCTATACATAATCAGGCCCTATCTGGGTCCTACAAGTGAGACTCTCACACATAACCTTAGGTCCTCGGACCTCTCCAAAATCAGCCCAACCCTTCTCACAAGCTCGAGTTTGAGTCACCTACTCCTCGAACCTCAAAAAGAAAGAAGGGAAGCAAGTTTACGAGCTGAAAAGGAAAGCCCAGTAAGTACCCCTGCAGTCACAATGTCCAAAAAATGTAAAGAGATACGTACCAACAGATCATAACATCGACATATAAAGTCCTAGGAGTCTACCACAAGCAAGTCAACGACCCTCATATGTAAGCCCTTTGGCTCAGAGTGAGTTCTAGGAGAACTCAAAGTTTACCCCGCCAAGATGTCCACCTTTGAAAATACGACCTAGATGGTCGCTTTGACCTCCTAAACCAGTTGGTAGAACTACCTCTCCTACGTGTTAACGCGGCCGTACCATCCCTAATCGGTAAGACCTCAGAATGTTTCTCCGTAAGGCGCATGAGCGAGGTCCGGCCCCCAACATTCCTTTATCGAGCTTCCTAGCCCCACCGAAGTCCCAGAGAGCAAACTCAACTCACACACTTCGACCAACACAAACACCGTGGTGTCTCTATGGTCAAGTGCCGGACAATAGGGGGCTTATGCTTAATGAGTACGCGATACTCCTCCGACGCGATACCTTGGCCTCACCGCACAATAAGCACCACAAACCTCCACAAGATCGCTTCTATTATAGGTCGGTATGCTCAAATAGCATCAACGAAAAGGTAGTGAAACCACGCACTCCTATCCGACGGCCAGAATGTGCTCACGTGTTACCACGGCCACGTGCCGATCAACGGATCCTCGTGATCAGTTAACACTACCTCTAGCACACCAATCACACACATACCAGGGAAAGATATCAAAAGAATATGTATGTGCATGCATCCAAGAATATCAGGTACCAAGCAAAAGACATGCTAACAAATAGCATACATCAAATCAAGAAACCCCAAAACAATGGGTAGGAGAGAGGCAAAAGTAACTTACCTCTAACAAGAGTTGGAAACTCCCCTAGTTTCCTCCTGACGTGTCTCTAAGCCTCCACGTCGATATCGAGTATAGATGTCTACAGACATTGAAGACAAACTGACCGTCCAAACCAGATCTCCACCGTTCAGATTGGGTCAGGACAAGTCTTCACTATGCTCACCAAAAATCAGCTCGATCAGACTAGAAATGATCATCCGATTGAAGCAGATGATGAAACTGGTCGGTGCAGGAAATCAGCAGTGATAGGTTCTGTTTCACACCCCAGAAACCTACTCTCCCGGCCACTAAAAACAATCTTAACCGTTCAAATTGAAGAATAAGGAGTCAAGAACAATCTCACCAAAAATCAGCACGATCCAACGGTGAAAATGATCGAAATGGAAATGAAAATAGAGCATGCTCAACACTCCTTTGAACACAATATCCTAGACTCTCAAGCTTTCTTCTCTTTTCTTCCTTCCTCTCACCTCTCTTCTTGATTCCCAATGGCCTATAAACTTTCCCAAACTTGCTATTGCTCTATGCCAAGCTTCAAGATTACATGCTTTATATAGGCCTCACAAGTGTAACCTCTACAACTCTTCACATTCTTAACCTCCCCCATAAATCCCAAGATAACACCCAAATAACTTCAACCTTTCAAATTCATAACCCCATGGTACCCTTCCTATTCCAAACCTCCCTCATAAACCCCAAAGACAACACCAATTTATTTCCAACCTTTCAAATTCATAACCTCATGGCACCCTTCCCATTCCTTAATTATTGGTCCTTAAAACAAATCTCATTAAAATATTTAGTATCCTTACTAAATAATTTTAATCATACTAAACTTAATCTTGTCTCACACTATAAGAATAAGTTTAGTTAAATACCTTTTTAACCTTCATTCAACACTCTAACTTTACAAGTTAATTTAATTAATCCATTTGATTAATTAGCCCTTCAAGCTTAATTAACCCTCTTAGTTAATATCTTTGATTAGTTTACAAACCAAGTCCACATATGAAATTGATCAAGATGACTAATATTTCACCAAACGATTGAGCTAACTCAAATTGACCCAAGTCACCTTAAACCAACATAATTAGACCAAGTAAACTAACTCAACACTTTTCCTTTAATCACGATGATTAAACCAACTTAATAGTTAGGTTAGACCCAAGTCCAAAGTGATTAGTCTAACCCGAGTCCATTCACTAACTTCAGTGTCCACACAGATCTAATTAACTAGGTTAGCTTAATTAACCAATTAAGCATTCACACTACACTAGTTAATTAAATCGATTTCATTTTGACATTTTTATAAGATTTCAAATGAATCAATTATTCATCATTATCATGACTAAAATTTCCTTTTCATAACTAGCTTGATTATACTAGATAATCAACTAGATTTTTTTGTCACACTACCAATGTTTCAAAAATATTTAAAACTATACTACCAATTAATCAAAATAATTGTCACAAATCATAAGGTTCTATAGAATTGTTTACCAACAAATATTGTCACACTTCTAATGTTAGAAATGATTAATATTTGATTTTCTTTATCTCTATTACTCATTAATCTATTTACTTAAATAAATAATTAATCAATTATTAATATAATTTTTTTTTTCTACACTTCTTCTTCTCTCTCTCGTCACTGCCTTCTTCTCCAGCTGAACACCGGTAAAGCCAACGAAGTTCACCGGAAACCTACAGGCGTCAGAAACTACACAGGCGTCAAGCTCCTCTCGGCCGGAAACACCTTCGGTCACGCCTTAGCCTTGGCCCAGAGTGCTTCTATCATGGTGACCCACTCGTGACCGTTCGGCTGAGCTTCGACATGGCGACCCTTTCTATGCATGCACTACTCTAGGGTCTCGGGAGGGATAAGGAACTTACCGGATGTCTGAAGAAGATGAGTAGCACCACTTGAGAGCTTCCTGCCGGAAAGTCTTCTCACATGTCTTTTCCGCGAAGCCTGAGCTCGATTCATGACCCTCCTCCCGTGTTGCCTCGGTCTCCCTCTTTCCTCCCAAAACAAAGCAATGGCGACCTCAAGTTCAGCGGTGGGCGACATGAAACTCATCCAAAGGGGCTCTGCAGCGATTTCATGAAGCTCTTGGAAGTTTTCCGGCGAGCTTAGTGGCGCCCCGTGAGCACCACAACCTCCCTCCTTTTCCACTGTCTCCACTTTGCTCCTCCGTCAAAAACAGAGGGTGGTCCCAAGCTGATCGAGAGAACCCGGTAGCCGTTCTTCTTCCGCTCCCTAGTTCGCGGTCGGGAATACTTCGCCATGCAGTGCCTCACCTTCATCTCTTGTCGCATCCACCGCGGCCGCGGCGCTCCTTATATAAGCCGCGGAAGTAAAAGGAACGTCGTATAGCGGTTCATCACGCGAGGCGTTGGCGACGTCCGATCTCCTTGCGGTAATGGCGGCTGACGAGGCCTGCCGCGCCTCGTTTCTCGGTTTGGGAGAAGATGTCACGGTGCCTCGAGATTGGCGCTGATTGATGGAGGTTGTGATCTCTTGATCACGATAGCGGCTAGATATTGCCCATTATTCCTCGGTTTTAACATTTCCTTGATCAACGGCCAAGGTTCCATCATAATCAACGGTTGGATCCACGTGTTGTTTGCGTCTCGAAGTTTATAACTCTTTTTAGATGAGCGGTCTTTACGTGCCCTCACTTTGTGAGGTCTATTTCCGCGACTCTTTCTCCCATTGTCTCGTATCCAACAATAGAATCGGATAAACTTATCTTAGGGAAGACACGTGGCTCTATGTGCACCTTTACAACCTCCTCATGATATGCATGTGATCTCGAGATCCTTTGATCTCAACCGTTAGATCCTTTGTTAATAGAGTTTTCTCTGCAAAATTTACTGAGAGGTCCCGAATGTTTTTAGGTCACAAGTTAGTCCAACCACGAGAGAGGGGACAATTATCTTTTAGTCCTTCATACTTTTAAAAATTACGTAGAAGTCCTTCTGGTCCCCCATAAACCCTAATTTGGGTTTTAAACCTTTTTATCCTTTATTTTTCCCTCTCTCCTTTAATTAAATAAATCACCAATCTTTCCTTTATTTAATTAAATCCATCAATATGAATTCATCCCAAAGAATTCTTTCATTTCTTACAATTACCAAAATACCCTTGGTAGTCCCAATTAATCCCAACTAGGGTTGTAAGTTATTTCTTAGTTCTATTACCAAGCTCATTAATGGGAGTAAATACAAACCCATGTATTGAAAGTTAGGGGAATCCTTCAAAGCCAAAATTTAGAATTTTGTTTCTCCAACAATATTTCACCTTGATCAAACACGAGGGTTTTCCTCATTTTCCAATTAATAATTAATAAGAAAACAAATACCCAAGCAAGATTTTAAACCCTAAAAATCCTTGGGTTTTACTGATTCACACATTCTTTGAGGGGTGATCATCATTTGTATGTTCATCCTGTCATTGAAGTCTTTGGAGTCATCTTCTTCCGGGAAGTCTTGGTGAGAAGGGGAGTGGCTCTGGCTCTCTCTCTCTGGGGTTTGGCTTCTTATTCTTATGGTGAGTACCGTGAGGCCAAGGAGAAGGAACGAGCTAGAGTTGCAAGGGAGTTAGAAGGTACAGACATAGTTGGTGGACTGAATGGTGCTTAAAGCTTTTGGTTTGAAATCACATGTAGTGTTTGTGGTTGGTCATATACTTGGTATACTACTCAAATCGATCTCTTATGCAATGATCTCTTCTTTATTGAAAGGTGACACAATTTAAGTGTTTTTATGCGGCTTACTGTTAGAGTTAATGTGTGTTCTTTAATCAATGGGTGTTTTTGGGAATTTGCTTGTAATGTTTTGTGTTATGTAGTGTGACAATATTGTGACAAGTGTAATCTATCTAAAACTATATTTATTGAGGAAAAAAGAAGGGAGAATAGAAGCTGCTGGGAAAGTCTATAACAGAGTGGCTCTGATTCTGCAGATTTTTTTTCCCTCTTTCAAATCCATACAAAATGAACAGGAGAATCCATAGTTGCTACAAACAATCAAGGTTTGATCATTCAATACCTATTTTTAATGGAGAAAATTATGATTTCTAGAGCTTAAAGATTAAAATCCTTTTTCGATCTCGAGAACTATAAGATTTAGTTGAGAATGGGTATGAAGAATCTGAATCTGTTGGTAATCAGTGCTTGAATGAAGATTGAGAAGATGCAAGACAGTAGAAGAGAAAGGAAATTCAAAGGCTCAGGCTATTGCAATGGAGGAAAGCAACAAAGGTTCTATTAGGAATAGCAAAGCAACAACATACATACATTACTGACAGCTAAAAAACAAAGACATTTAAAGATAAAAACTGATAACTGAATCTAAGCCATTATGGCTTTATAATTGCTCCACTATTTCATCCACTAAGCAACGGTGAAGTAGATAATGGCTGACTTCTTCTCACGTGATCCTTCATGTGTGTGAGCTACATCACATGATTCTATTGAGTCACATCAGCTTCTAGTGCCCAGCTGTGGATTCCTTCTCAACACCACCCCTGAATTCACAGCTTTTCACACCCAATTTCATACGAAAGTAGCACAACTTCTGAGCATTCATAGGCTTTGTCAAGATGTCTGCAAGTTGCTCCTCAGAACAACAGTACTTGAGAACAATTGATTCATCTGCAATTAGATCTCGTATGAAGTGAAACCTAATATCAACATGCTTCATCCTTCCGTGTAGAATCGGATTCTTGGCCAATACTATGGTGGACTTGTTGTCACAGTATAGCTTAGTAGGATGCTTCTGTTCTTGCCCAACATTGAGCAATAAACGCCTCAACCATAGTGCTTGACAGGCTTAACTTGTGGCTGCTATATACTTTGCCTCAGTTGTTGAAAGTACAGTGAGTTCTTGTTCCTTAGAACTCCATGTGATGGCTGCTGATCCCATGGTAAACACAGAGCCAGATGTGCTCTTTCTATCTTCAATACACCCAGCCCAGTCATTGTCTGCGTAGCCAATCAACCTGAATTCAGTGACATGTGTGTATTGAAGTCCATAGCCCATTGTCCCAGCTATATACCTGAGGATCCTCCTTGTTGCACCCAGATGTTGTTTTGAAGGATGTTACATGAACCTTGACACCACACCAACTGAAAATTGGATGTTTGGCCTAGTGTGGGTTAGATATAGCAGGCCTCCGATAAGTTTTCTATAGATGGTTGGGTCAGCATCTCCTGAGCCATCATTGAGTTGCAATTTCTCACCTGAGTTCATTGGTGTTATAGTCTTCTTACAGTATAGCATGTTGGATCTTTTGAGTAAATTATATGCGTAGTTCTTCTGAGAGATAAAAATACCAGCTTCCTCTTGTATGACTTCTAGTCCAAGGAAATAGTGCAGAAGCCCCAGGTCAGTCATCTCAAAGCTGTTCATCATCACTTCTTTGAATTCTGTAGCCATTGATGATGAGGAGCTCATGTAGATTATATCATCTACATAGAGACATACCAGTGATGCTTCATTGCCATCCTTTGTCTTCTTGTACAGAGTTGGCTCACATCCGCATCTTTCAAATCCTTGATTGAGAAGATACTAGTCTATTTTGCTATACCAAGCCCTGGGGGCTTGTTTTAGACCATACAAGGCCTTTCTCAATCGATAGACTTTGTCTTCATTTCCTGCAGCAATGAAACCTTCAGGTTGTTGAACTTAGACTTCCTCCTGTAATTTTCCATTTAGAAAGGCTGATTTCACGTCCAACTGGTATATGGGCCATCTTTGTTGAGCAACAAGAGCCAAGAACATCCTGATTGTTTCGAACCTTGCCACTGGTGAGAAGGTTTCATCAAAGTCTTCACCTTGTATTTGAGAGAAGCCTCAAGCAACTAATCTGGCTTTGTATCTCTGAACTTTCCCATCTGCTCCAAATTTAGTTTTGAAGATCCATTTGAGACTAATTGGATGTTTGTCTGATGGTAGATCAACGAGATCCCATGTGTTATTTTTTTGGATTGCTGACAACTCTTCTTCCATAGTCTGTATCCATTCTGTCTTTGTTGCTTCTTGATCATATGAAAGAGGATTAGAGACATTTAGAACAAATGTACATGTCTCGTATATCTCTCTCAATGATCTGACTCTTCTGAGGATTCACTCCCTGAAGTTGAATTTGCTGCAATTGCCTCTGGAGTTGATGCAGAAGATGAATGTGGTTTGTTGAATTGGAAGCTTCTCCTTCATGTCTGCCACCATTGCTTGGTCTACGTGTATTGTTGTTGCTTTGAGTTGGGGTTATTTTGATCAATGGTGCATCTTCAGTAATCACCAGAGGGAGCTTGAGATTTGATTCATCATTGCTATGACTCCAAGACCACCTAGCACTTTCATTGAAGACCACATTTCTACTAGTAATAACTCTACTAGTGACATGGTTATATAGCTTGTATGCTTTTGACTCACTACTATACCCTATGAAGATACATTTCTCAGATTTTTGATCTAGTTTATGATGTTGTTGTGAGGGTATTAGTGTATAAGAAACACAACCAAACACACGTAAATGACTTACAGATGGTCTTCTGTTGCTCCAGGCTTCAGAAGGTGTCTTGTTCATCACAGCTTTGGTTGGAGAGATGTTGAGAATATAGGCTGCAGTGGCTACAGTTTCACCTCAGAATTGCTTGGGAAGACCTCCTTCTTTTAGCATACTCCTTGCCATCTCAACAATTGACCTGTTCTTCCTCTCTACTACACCATTCTGCTCAGATGTATAGGGTGCAGTAAGTTCTCTTCTGATGCCATTAGCTTCACAGAAGTTAGTGAACTCTTTTGCGGTGAACTCTCCACCCCTGTCAGTGCGAAGACATTTGATGAGGCAGTCACTCTAATTCTCTACAAGTGCTTTGAATGAATTAAATTTCTCAAATGCTTGAGACTTATTCTTGAGAAAATAGACCCAGTTCATCCTGCTAAAGTCATCAACAAACAACATGAAATAACGATTACCTCCTATGGTTTCTATCTGCATTAGTCCACAGAGGTTAGCATGGATGAGTTGCAAGGGTTGAGCTGCTCTCCAAGATTTTCCAGAGATGAATGCCCTTCTATGTTGTTTGCCAAGTACACAGCTTTCACAGAACCCTACTTCTGTGATATTGGGCAAACCATGCACCATTTGCCTTTGATTTAATGCTTTCAAGCCATTGAGATGAAAATGACCATACCTCTGGTGCTAGATGGTAGAGCTATTAGATTCACTCACCATCAGACCCAATTCATTCATGTTGGTTGCTTCTAATGGGAACATCCTGTTCCCAGTTATGGGAATTTTAGCAATTGTGTGCTTGTTGAGTTGATCTCTAATTGTGCATGCTTCATTGTCAAACAAGATGGAGTGCCCTTCTGCTATTAGTTGTCCTACACTCAAAAGATTATGAGCTAGGTTAGGTACATACTAAACTTTTGGTAGCAGCTTCATCTTGCCAGTTGATGTCTGCAGTGCATCAGTTCCTTTGCCTTCAACCTTCACTTCTTTGTTGTCACCAAGTTTGACAGTCTGCTTCTGTGTGACATCTAGGTCTTGAAAAAGCTGCTTCAGCCTTGTCATGTGGTTGAAACAACCACTGTCTACTACCCATACACTGCATGGTGCTTGAATGTCATCAGAGTGAGCCATGAACATGTTACTGACCTCTTGTTCTTCAGCCAGGTTTGCTGATTAATCAATGAACCAGCAATCAGCTTTAACATGCCCATATTTCTTGTAGTTGTGACACTGGATGTGGCTCTTATTTTGCTTTTGATCATTGTATTGCTGCCATGATCTATCTGTGCTCCTCCCTCTGCCTCTTCCTCTGCCTTTTCCCTGAATGAACCTCTACCTCTACCTCTGCCAGCAGACTTGCCACTCCTCTTTGAATTAGAGGCCTCTTCTATAGCTTGAAATGCTTTTGATCCTGTATACTCAGTGAGTTTATTTAGTCTTACTTCATGTGCCTGCAGTGACCCACCCAACTCATCTAGGGAAAGAGTTGACAAATCTTTGGCCTCCTCTATTCTTCCATAATGTGGGTGAATTTCGGGGAAAGGCTTATGAGAATCTTGGCCACCACTGTCTTCTCATCAATAAAATCACCAAACACTTTCATCTGGTTGACGATCTTGGTTGCACGTGTGATGTAGGCTTGCACCTCTTCATTGCTCTTCATTTGCAGTATTTCAAACTCCTGTTTTAGAGTTTGGAGCTTGACAGTCGTTACCTTGGATGATCCTTGAAACTCGGTTTTGAGGATCATCCATGCTTGTTTTGTTGAAGTAGCACCTGCAACCCTGGGGAAGATGGTCTCATGTACAGCGGACAGGATAAGGAAGAGAGCTTTGGAGTCTCTCTTCTTGTTCTCCTTTACTCGAGTATCATCTTCTTCTGTTGAGTAACCAACATTGACCAGTTCCCATAGGTCTTGCGACTGGAACAAGGTGTGCAAGAGAAGAGTCTTCTCATAGTTTTCTCCCTTGAAAGTAGGTAAAGAAGGGTGGGAGAGGCTCACAGCAGCTCCATTGGATCTCATAGCTCTGATACCAGTTTATGTTGGTAATCAGTGCTTGAATGAAGATTGAGAAGATGCAAGACAGTAGAAGAGAAAGGAGATTCAAAGGCTCAAGCTATTGCAATAGAGGAAATAAACAAAGGTTCTATTAGGAATAGCAAAGCAACAGTGTACATACATTACTGACAACTTAAAAAACAAAGACATTTAAAGATAAAAACTAATAACTGAATCTAAGCCATCATGGCTCTATAATTGCTCTACTATTTTATCCACTAAGAACCGATAAAGTAGATAATGGCTGACTTCTTCTTCTCACGTGATCCTTCATGTGTGTGAGCTACATCAGCGTGATTCTATTGAGCCACATCAGCTTCTAGTGCCCAGCTCTGGATTCCTTCTCAACAGAATCTACTAAGTAACCCTTTCAAAAGCCCAAAAGGAAGCTTTAAAGGAAAGCAAGAAGAAAGATGCAAAAGCCCTATTCTACATTCAACAAGCCATTACTGAAGACTTGTTTCAAAGAATCATGAGAGGCTCAAAGTCTAAAGAGGCTAGGGTTTTACAAGAGGAGTTTCAAGGAAATGAAAGAGTAAGAGCTATTAAGCTTCAAACTCTTAGAAGGGAGTTAGGGAATAATAAGTGTTCATTTAAGCATAATTCCATATCATCTTTTCATGTATTTTTCGCACTAAATATAATGATTTATAGCCCGCCGGTACTTATAATGTCTTATATTTTGTAAATAGGGCATGTAAAAGCGATCCTGAGAGAAAGGAAGCGTTCAAGGGAAAAACGAAGCCGAAGGAAGGCTATTTTGGCGCGAATTCAAGTATCTTAGCTCAGTCTAAACGGGCCTGTGTACGACTCGTTCATTGGGCCATACACAGGGACCAGTGACCTGTACGGGCCTGTGTACGGCACCAAGACGTACACGAGGCCCTGTTACGTGAACGGGGCCGTGTGTGACCCATTTACGCATTCGTACATAGGGATGGCAACCCCCGACCCGATCCGCGGTTTCCGACCTGATCCTCCCCGTATGGGGCGGTTTTTTTTTTGTTGGAGAGCGGGGCACGGGGCGGGGCGGGGCGGGTTTGGTAAACACCCATTTTAAATCCGCCCGCTAAAAAAATTACAAACATACCCTCTCTTTCTCTCTCTCTCTCTCTCTCTCTCTCTCTCTCTCTCTATATATATATATATATATATATATATATATATATAGCGCGGCGGGGCGGGGCGGGGTATGAGGAAAAACCGCGGTAGCGGTTGTGGTATTGAAAACCCCATTATTTGGGCGGGGTAGGGCGAGGCGCGGGGCAGGGGACGGTTATGGCGGGGCGGTTGTGGTAGAACCCCGCCCTGCCCCCGCTCCGCCCCATTGCCATCCCTACCCGTACACCTGACGATTTCTGTCGACTTAACAGGGGTAAAATCGCGAGTTTATCCTCTAAAACCCTAATTTTTGATCTATAAATAGGGAGACAAGGGTTTTATAGATCATCGCTTGGCTTTTGGCCACTTAGAGATCTAGGGTTTGGTCTTGAGCAACATTGAAGATCTTTGGAAGACCTCGACGGCTAGGGCTTGAAGGAAGAACATCTTGGAAGGCATCAATTATCCGAAGGAGGGAAGATCTGTTGGAGATTCGCCACCGGAGCATCGGGGAGACTAGAGGGGAGTTTTTATTGTTTATTTTCATGTCTTTAATTTGTTATTGCTTGGATTTATGTTCCTTTTCCATGGGGAACTAACTTGTTAAGTATGATGAACCCTTGAATTATGCATTAATTTGATGTTGATGTTTATGTTTTGATATATTCGATATATGCTTGAATGTCTATTGGATGTTTTATATTAATTGTGATCTTTCTATGTTGCGGGATGCCCGGAGAGATTACTTGGGTACGATACAAGGGCTAGAGCTAGCGCCTCCTTGTATTAGGAACATTCTCCATTAGAGAGGGTTGTGAGTACGCCGAGGGATTCGGGTGCTAGAAGGAGAGCTACTCTTTAATATGACTCAATCTCACCATCCTTCCAAGATATAGGTTCCTTTGAGCTTAAGACAATCCTAGGAGATTAGTTATCCAATCACCTCGGAAGAGGGGTTGGATATAATTTAGGAACCCTTGGCACAAACATCATCAATCATTAACATAGTCATCTTCATTTATCTTTTATAATATAATCCAAGGGAAATTCATTGCCCGAGTACCCTCCTTCCATGAATGATTGCCCCAAGATTTCACCAAATCTTTAGTAAAAGCCGACCCTAACTTTTTCTTAGTTTAGTATTTAGATTAGGACAATACACAATATTTGTTTAGACTAGATAATAGATGGATAGTTTGTACTAGTATCTCTTGGTCTTTGTGGGTTCGACATCGGACTTTTCATAGTCCACTTTACTACTCGGTAATGACCCGTACACTTGTAGTAAAATTAGTCATCAGAGAACATGTTGATGAATGAGGTTGAAAGCTTGAAGGAGTATTTATCTAGAATTACTGAAGTTGCAAACCAAATGGGCTCGTATGGTGAAGTGATTGCACAAGTTGAAAGCTTGAAGGAGTAGCAAAATGAGTTCTTCAATATATAATAGGAACATTGGCTTATGGAATTAAGTATGCGAGGAGTGCAGAGGTTAATTTGATTGGTTATTGTGATTGAGTGGGCTGGTTTTGCATATGATATGAAAAGCACAATAGGTTTTGTTTTTGTAGTCGTAGCAAGTGATGGTGAAGATACAGGGAGGAGACACTTCGGCACTTTGCAGTTCGGCTTCGGCACTCTACTGTTCGTAACTCAGCTGTTCCACACTCTTCACTAGTACTCTGTAGTTCGGCACTCAGCGATTTGGCACTCTGCTATTCTCAGACTCAAGTAGCTTCTCGAACTCAAATTGTTGGCAGACTCACGTACTAGTACTTTGTAGTTTAACACTCAGCGGTTCGACACTCTGCTATTCGACACTCTGTAGTTCGATTTCTGCACTCTGTTGTTCGACACTCAGCTGTTCGGCACTCTACACTAGTACTCAGCTGTTCGACACTCTAGACTAGTACTCTGCAGTTTGACACTTAACTTTTTGGCTTCAGCACTAGTACTCTGCAGTTCGACACTCAGATGTTCAGCTTCGGCACTTCTCGGCAACAGACACTCTGCCATAGAACTTGTCTTGGACATCTGCCCAACAAAACCTCCCCATCTAAGACAAATGAGAGAGAAATGAAATTATGACTTCTTACTGATAAAGTGGGGTTTGCTCCATACCTTTAATGGAGCGACACACTTTAAATTTCCCAAGTGACAATCCCTTTGTTAATATATCATCACCATTATCATTTGTGTGGATCTTTTCAAGTACAAGTTGTTTTTCTTCCAATGCATCCCGTATTTAGTGATATCTCACATCTATGTGCTTCGACCTTGCGTGAAATATAGAATTCTTTCCAAGGTTAATCGCACTCTGACTATCACAATACAGAACATACTTTTCTTGCTCAAAATCATGTTCTTGGATGAAATTCTTCATCCACAACAACTCTTTGCTTGCTTCATTTAATGCAATGAATTCAGCTTTTGTGGTGGACAGAACCAAACATTTTTGAAGTTTTGATTACCAAGTAACAACGCCACCTACATAAGTCATCAAGTAACCAGACAGTGACCTTCTTCTATTAATATCTCCTGTCATGTCTGAATATGTATAAGCTACAAGTACTGGCTCTTTTGTTCCAAAACACAAGCACATATTGCTAGTGCCACAAAGGTATCTCAGAATACCCTTAAAAGCATCTCAATGTTATTTCCCGGGATTAGAGAAAAACCTGCTAACAACTCCAACTATGTGAGCAATATCAGGTCTAGTAAAAATCATAGCATACATCAAATTTCTTGTTGTTGAAGCATAAGGGTTCCTTTCCATAGCTTTTCTTTCTTCCTCTGTCTTTGGACTTTACTTGGTGCTTAATTTGAATTGTGCTCCAAGAGGAGTACTCATAGGCTTGGCTTTGTCCATGTTGAAGCTTTGAAGTATCTTCTCAATATACTTCTCTTGTGATAACCACAATCTCTTGGGCTTCCTATCTTGAGTAATCTTCAGGCCCAAAATTTGGCTTGCAACCCCTAAATCCTTCATAGCAAAGGACTTACTCAACTCTCTTTCAAGCTTGAAATTCTTGAGATGTTGCTGCCAACAATAAGCATGTCATCAACATAAATCAACAAAATGATAAAATCATTAGTTGAAAACTTCTTCATAAAAACACAGTGATATGAAGTTGTCTTGGAGTACCCATGCCTCCCCATAAAATACTCAAACTTCTTGTACCATTGCCTAGGAGCTTGCTTTAACCCATACAAGCTTTTCTTTAGACCACAAACATAGTCTTCCTTTCTTCTAATCATGAAGCCCTCTGGTTTCTTCATGTAGATTTCCTCTTGGAGGTCACCATGGAGGAAGGTAGTCTTCACATCCATCTGCTCAATCTCCAACTTAAGACTAGTTGCCAATCTAAGAACAAATCTTATAGATGACATCTTGACAACAAGAGAAAATATCTCCTCGAAGTAAATTCCCTTTCTTTTGTTCAATCCCTTCACAACCAACCTAGCTTTGTATCTCGGGTTTAAAGAGTTCTTATCATGCTTCACTCTAAAAATCCATTTGTTTTGCAGTGCATTTTTCCCTTGTGGCAACTTTACAAGCTCAAAAGTTTGGTTGTCATAGAGGGAATGCATCTCATCTTTCATAGCCTTAATCCACCTTTCTTTATGCATATCTTGCATTGCCTCTTCATAGCATTCAGGCTCACCATCACCTGCCAATAAGACATATTCATGATCAGGATACCTAGTAGAAGGACATCTTTCCCTTCTGGATCTGTGGTGTGGAACTTCATTAGATTAAGTGCTATCATCATGTTGATTGAAATCAGAATCAATAAAGATATTTGGCATGCCTGTTTCTTCAGAAATTGGGTCTTGTTCCAGAGCATCATTTGGAATTGAATATGGAATTGGTTATAGGGAAGAAGGCTCTATATCAACTGGTTTATAACAGTTCTGAGAAGAATCTTTGATTGCCTTCTAAATATCCTCTATTGTTTTATCTGATGCAAACACGACATCCCGACTTTTAACCAACTTCTTCTTGACTGGATCATACAATCTGTATCCAAGTTAATCTTGCCTATATCCCAAAAACATACATTGTTTGGTCTTTGCTTCCAACTTAGATCTTTCATCTTTTGAAACATGCACAAAAGCCCTGCATCCAAAAACACGTAGGTGATTATAGGATACATTCTTACCATACCAAACTCTGTAGGGGATGTCACCATCCAAGGATATATGTGGGGACAGGTTAATCACATGCACAACAGTATGTAGAGCTTCACTCCAAAAATTACTAGCCAGCTTGGCTTCAGATAAGAGACGTCTAACCCTCTACATGAGTGTTCTATTCATTCTCTCTGCCACACCATTCAGCTGAGGAGCCTTTGGTGGAGTTTTCTGATGTCTGATGCCATGAGTTTTATAATACTCATCAAAGGGACCAACATATTCATTGCCGTTATCATTGAGGATACACTTCAATTCCCTTCCTGACTGTCTCTCAGTTAAGGCATGAAATTCCTTGAACACACCAAGGACTTGGTCCTTTCTCTTCAAAACATAGGCCCACACCTTCCTGGAGAAGTCATCAATAAATGTGACAAAATAAAGTGTACCACAGAGAGAACTTACTTTCAAAGGACTACATACATCTGTGTGAACTAGCTCTAAGGCTTGGGTCTCCCTCGAAGGTGAACTGCTCTTGAAAGTAACTATTGTCTGCTTCCCGGCCAGGCAATGAGTGCATCTCTCTAACTTTTCTCTTCTTACATTTGAAAGAAGATTCCTTTTAACCAAGTAATACAATCCTTTTTCACTCATGTGCCTGAGCGCCTATGCCATAACTCGATGGATTTATCTTTTTGAGTTACATTCACAGAGTCTTGATTTACTGATGCTTGTGTAGTATAGAGATTGTTGCTGCACTTGTTTCCATGAGCCACAACCATTGAACCTTTGGAGAGTCTCTATCGTTCATTGCTAAAGGTGTTGCAATACCCTTTATTATCTAACCTTCCTGTAGAAATGAGATTCAGATACATATTTGGAGCATATCTAACTTCCTTGAGCTTCAATAGTGGCCCATTTGAATTCTTCAAGAGAACATCTCCCATGCCAACAACTTGAGACAAAGAGATATTGCCCATTCTCAATGTGCCAAAACTACCAGGAGTATAAGAGGTGAAGAAACTCCTTTTGGATGTTACATGAAGAGAAGAGCCACTGTCAACCAACCAACAAGTATTATCACTTGCTACATTCACCATATCAGTGTCACAAACAATAAGCAGGTCATGTTGTGCAACAACATCAACAATATTATTATCTTTGTCATCTTTCCTTTTCTACTTCTCTGCTATCCTGTTCTCTTTCTTAAGTTGAAAGCAGTGCGTCATGATGTGTGCTTTCTTTCCACAATGATGACACTCTAGGTTCTTGAATCTAGATCTTGACTTGCTTCTACTTTTGACTCTACCTCTTTCACTTTTGAACTTATTTCTCTCCCTATTCTCTGTGACAAGGACCTCTGACTTGCAAGAACAACCTTGAGATTTTCTCCACATTTCCTCATTCAGTACACTTTCCTTGACAGCCTCCAAAGAAACAATTCCATTTGGAACAACATTGACGAGAGAAATTCTGAAGGTCTCCCAATTGTCTAGAAGAGTAGCAAGCAACAGTAGTCCCAAGACCTCATCTTCAATCTTGATTCTCATGCCAAATAGCTGACTAATAATTCCTTGAAACTCATTAAAAAATCAGGTACTAAATTAACCTCCTTGAACTTCAACCGCATTAGTCTTTGAAGCAGAAATAGTTTGTTGTTGCCGGTCTTGGAAGCATACAAATTTTCCAATTTGGTCCACAGAGTCCTTGCATGATTCTCATTTTGTATGTGGTTGTAGATATTCTTATCAACAAATTATCTGATAAATCCATATACTTGCTCATGTTCAAATTTCCACTCCTTATCACTCTTAGATTCAGGCTTCTATGTGACAAACACAGGAAGATGCATAGCCTTTACAAATAAAAGATCCTTCATCTTGTTTTTCTACAGACTGGAATTAGTCCCATTCAAGCTGATCATTCTACTAGACCCAATATCCATCTCATTCGCCATAGCTCTGATACCACTATAGCGGAAGCAAGTGATGGTGAAGATGTAGGGGAGGAGAAGAGCAATAAAGTAGAGAACAACACTCTAAAGAATTTTACGTAGAAACCCTACAAATCGAGGGAAAAACCACAGGGCACAGGCAAGCAAAGGATTCCACTAAATCAAAGAGAGAACAATACAAAATCATAAGTTGATGCCCTAACTTGAGATAAAACTTTACAAGAAGAAGATCAAACCAAGAAGACATAAATAACTAAACTCCTTCAACCTGAGAGCTTTACTTATCTTCTTTTTTGAAAGAGCACAATCTCTTCTTCGTCTTCTTCACAAATTGCAGCTATCACTAAAGCTTCATTCTCTCTCGGTCTCTATTTGTGTCCATACTCATTTCACACTGGATGCTCTACTTCTTTGTTTCTACCATCCTAGCGTGTTTTCCAAGACACCTTTTCTTTTGTCTTAAGTGACACACAATTGTCATTCCCTTGCTTTTCTTACTTTCATCATCTCACGGTACTTCACCCCGGGATTAACACTATATGATTCAAAGACTTTCTGTTGTTACGGCACTGCACTAGTACATTGCATTTCGGCACCACTGTCATGCGCCACTCGCTTTTTTGACACTGTAATAGTACTCAGTTGTTCGGCACTCTGGACTAGTACTCTATAGTTTGGCACTCTACTATTCGGCTTCAAAGACTAGTACTTTCGTAGCTCAAAGATTCACTATTCGGCTATTCCGGCACTCCCTCACCTGACACTCTACCACAAAACTTGTCTTGGACATCAGCCCAATAGTTTTCTCACTTTGCTCAAAATGTATTCTTACGACAATCAAGGAAGCAAGAATCAATTGCACAATCTTCGGCAGAAGTTGAATATGTATTAGTTGCAATGACAACTTTACAAGCTGTGTGGAAAAGAAGAATAATAGAAGATGTTGGAGAAAAACAAGAGAAAGCAACAAGGATTGATTGTGACAACAAATCTGCAATTTCTATGGAAAAAAATAGAGTTTACAACAACAGAACAAGGTGAAACATCATTTTATTCAAGAGAAGATTAAAGAGCAAGTAATTGAGCTTGAGTATTGCAGGTCTGAAAATCAAATTGCAGATATATTCACTAAGGCTTTGCCCAAGAAGATGTTTCTAAAGTTAAGAGAACAAATGGGAATTCAACAACATCACATTAAGGGAAAGTGTTAGAGTTAATGTGTCGTCTTTAATCAATGGGTGTTTTTGGAAATTTGCTTGCAATGTTTTGTGTTATGTAGTGTGACATTTTTTTCTTACTAAGGCAACAAGCGCCTCCATGAGGGATGTCAAGGATGTGGCCTAGGCACATAGCCCACTGGGTGCATTCCCACATTTGTAAGATGGGGGCTCGATCCTGCTACCAAATTTAAGAGAAGCGTAACACTTTGTTAGCAAAGCAACCCGGCACCAATAGGCCTTCATGACCGTTAGTTGTGACATTGTGACAAATGTAATCTATATGAAACTAACACATACAGTTTTTTTTTTTTTTTTTTTTTTTGACATTGTGGCACCAATCGGCCTTCATGACCATTGGTTGTGACTACTAGATAGAAGCACGTCGTAGGTGTGGTTTGAAACTTTGAACCCTCAACCTCTCATTATGAGAGTGAATAAGTTACCAACTTTCTTTGTGATGGTTAACTAACACTTACTTCCATTTGTATGAAATTCATAATTGGGGAAACCAGGAAACAGAATTGCAATGTCATGATACAGTCCGGTCGGCCTTATTACTATTTATTTATGGTCGCCATTTTGAGACATTTGGAGAGTATTTTTTTCAAATCCAACCGTATGGATGGAAAGAACATCGAAAAATAAGATAACATATCGATTTTCATACAATTTGGGAAGGTGATGATCATTCACCTTAAAGGGTGAATTTTGAACTGTAATACCTAGATTTTTTGAATTAATATAATAAATCAAAATAAAAATTAATGTTTGATTTAGTAAAATGGGAAAAGTTTGGAGGTTAAATTGATAAATTATAAAAACAAAATAATTAATTAATTAATTAATTAATAAAAAAATGTAGCTTCCACGAAGCTGCGCTCCACAGCCTCAACGCCCTATAAAAATCCAAGCAGCTCAACACATAAGAGATAGAGAGAAAGGAGAAAGGAAAGAAGAAGAGTAAGAGAGAGAGAGAGAGAGAGAGGAAGGAGGGCAAAAGAAAAAGAAAAGGAGGAGAGAAGGCACTCGGGAAGAAGAGAAAGAAAGGAGAAGGGAAAGAGAGAGAAAGGAAGAAAAGAGAGAGAGAAGAAAAAGAAAGAAAGAGGGAAAAGAGAGAAGGAAGAGAAAAAGAGAGAGAAGGAAGAGAGATAGAGAAAGAATGTGAGATTTTTTTTTTTTTTTTTTTTTTTTTTTTAAATCTTGTTTGGCAATTGGTATAGAGGAAACTCTGTCCAATCATTATAGCATCTACAGTAGTGGAGAGTTTGCAAGGTGAGTTGACTGCAGATGAACTCCAGTATATTGACTTGTTTGCCGGGTGTTCTAATGATGTTTTTATCGATGTATTTTGAAAAGTGGTATTTTTAATATATTATAATTAATTATACTATTGATTGAAATCATTCCCTTCCGTAATATTCTCCTTCAACTTAGAGCATGAATGTCATGAAGATCCAACTCATCAATTAGATGAAAAAACTAATTTTTCCAAAGGGTTTAGTTATAGGGTTATATATATGTGCATATATATATATATATATATATATATATATATATATATTGAATGTTTGTTGTTTTACATTAGTGTTATCATAGTCTTAAAAAATAAACAAATATTTTTTTCTTCAAGATATGCATGTCCCACCTAAGCATGGTCCAAATAATCAATCATAAAGCAGTTACATTAGTGTGGGGTTTATATTGAGCTAAATTTTCAAATGCTAGACTTCCATCCACTATTAAACCATTGATGTTACTTGGAAAATGACTTATATTGTGATATAGTTAGGCAACATGACAACTATTGGAAAATATCTTATCTAATTGTTATCTAGTTTGATTTTATAGTTCGAGAGAATCAACTATGCCAACATACTATTGTTGCCTAAAAATGATGCCCCAAAAGAGATTAAGGATTACAGGCCCATAAGCCTGCCTAATTGCTCATTAATGAAAATCATCATAAAAGTTCTTGCAAACCCAAACGGCTTTCATAAAGGGAAGATGCATCCAGGATAACATTCTAGCCACCGAAGAGCTTATCCACAATATAAGAAGATCCGACACATCAAAAATAGACTTTGAAAAGACCTTTGACACGGTGGATTGGGACTTCATTATTGACATTTTGGAAGCAAGAGACTTTGGTCCCAGATGGATTAAATTGATCCTAGATACACTTCCAAAGGAATGTTCCTAATCAATGGTACACAAACGGAGTATATACGACACAGAACGGGACTAAGACAAGGGACCTGTTGCCGCTACTACTATTTGTCCTAGATAAGTATGTCTTCTCCACAATGCTCATGAAGGCCACCAAGGCGAACATATTCTGGGGCTTCAAATATGGAGACCAATACCAAGAGGAGTTCACCTGCCTCTAGTACGTTGATGACTAGATAGTGTTCACTACCGAGGAACCCCATCATCTCTGAACCTTGAAATTGATCTTCTACCTCTTCGAAAGTCTTTTAGGGATAAGCATCAACTACCAAAAGAGTGTACTAATCCTTATCACGGCATAGGGAATAGACTGAGAACTCCAAGCTGATTTCATGAACTACAAATTGGGTACGCTTTCTATCAAGTACTTAGGAAGCAAATCTCTGGCAAGAGGCCATGAAAAGAGGATTGACTCACACTTATTGGGAAGATAAAGGGAATGATAAGGTCCTGGAAAAGATGACTTCTTTCAAAAGGCGGTTACATCACTCTGATTAACTCGGTGCTATCCACAATACCCAACTATTGGCTTGCCATCTATAAATTCTCACAATGGGTTTTAGACAAGATCGACACGATTTTCTTTGGAGAGGTCCTGATCTAAACACAAATACCTACAAGCTGGTGAGTTGGAGTAGGATTTGTCAACCTAAGGAGAATGGTGGATAGGGAATATTGGACCTCAAGGCTTTCAACATGGTTATGTTAGGAAAATGGTGGTGGAGAATTCTCACAAGAGAGATAGAGATCTGTTATAAAATACTTAGGCATGCATACTCTGGGAACAACTTTATCAATCTGCATAGGAAACCACCACATGTTGCCTCATACTTCTCGAAGGGATTATTCCACACCAAAGATGTAACATTGGCCAATATGACAGTGTGGATTGGAAATGGCAGATCTACAGATTTCTAGAATTGAGCTCACACAACACTTCAGTGTGACGCAAGTCCGGGATTGACTCCTACAAGGAGACTCCTTACTTCTTTCATGACCCCTCACAAGGTAAGGGAGTACAAGATTAGATGAACTCCCGGGGGAGCCGGAGGAAGACAAGAGACAATAGTTGCTACAATATGAAGGGAAGTCTAGGGTCAAGACTTTATACTTCTTTATTAATAACAGGGTGATGAGAGCTATGCCCACTAAAGAACAAGCTCTTCACATGGTTAGCTTGGGACAATAAGATCTTGACTCTTGACAGCTTGGCTGAGAGAGGATGGAAACGGGAAAGGAACCTATGTTATCTATAAGATCAAGTGCAAGAAACAATTGTACACTTACTATTACAATGTCATTGTACCAGGAATATTTGGGAGTACTTAAATCTGTAGCCTGTTCACGAGAGGGGAAATACCCACTATGATACAAGATCTATGGGGAGAACACATTCCAAAAAAAGCTTTAGAGGGATCGACACCTTCATGGATGGAGCCTAACTGTAATGGCCATCACCTAGAGCATATGGAAAGAAAGAAACCAATGATGTTTCCATGATAAACATCACATTTTCATGAGCACAATAAGGGAAATTTGCTTTCTAATGCTCTCCTAATTTGATGAGGCATATATGTCCAAGAAACCCAAGCTGGTGGCAATGGAGACAATCGTGAAACGTAGCCTGGAGTTCACATGCATGGGAGGAGATGCGGAGCTTGTTAGTCATTGACTTTGAAGATGCATCGCCAAGACAGGTAACCCCTATATATAAATGCAACTATGTATCTTAGGGCACTGACCTAGCCAAGGGTTAGCAACATGTATCAGATTACCAAGGCACTGACCTCATCATGAGTTAATAGCCTTGTTACTCTTTACCCATTTAATGAAAGTGGTTTATCCACTATTCCAAAAAAGTAAATAAATTAATTAAAAGATTAATTTTTATTCTACTATTATTTTTTTGGTTTTATAAATATAAATAAATCACAATCATTAAATTAAAAGAGATGTAAATGGTTTGCAAGCTCCATTGTATAGGAAGAGAGCTATTATAAAAGACATGAAAATTAAATGTAAAACACAAAAGATATACCATTGAAATAGCATGAAATATTCCAGGGTAAATTTATTTAGTAATGTCGTCCATCCTATTCTTTGTAAGTGTTATTTTATTCAGAGGTCAATTCACTTTATTTTAGGATTAAAGTTATTTTTGGTCTATGTACTTTGACCCAATGTTCATTTCCATTTTTATACTTTAAAAATCTTCGATATAGTCCATGTACTTTGGGTTTTTTTTTCAAATACGTCCCTAGTACCGACGTGGCAGCACAGGTGGTATACGAACTGAATACGATTAAATTTTTATTTCAGGTGGCATGCAACATCATCATTCAAAAAATTAGTTTATTCTAAATTCATTTTGTCATGCCATGTTAACATGACACATCATCATAACCTTGTCACGTCAATTGCCACATCAAAAATATTAGCCACATGTGTTGTCACGTCAACACTAGGAGTGTATTCGAACAAAAACCCCAAAGTACAAGGACCGTATTGAAGATTTTTAAAGTACAGGGATGGAAATGAACATTACAGGGACAAAAATTGGGGGTATTCCTTTATTTTATTTTACGCTACTATTATTATTATTATCAATGAAAAATAACATTGGTTTATTTTTATTTTTTTATTTTTTTATTTTTGATAAAAGTGGATATACCGCATTCATTAATTTAAAATTCCAAAAGGTCTACAAGGATTGGGTTACATATGTAGCACTTTAATTACATTAAAACCCTTGAAGTCCCCCTTAATTATTAGGTGTGGTGACCTAATGAGGTGATGAAACCCTTAATCTTGGGTATCTTCGAAGTTGTGGCTTGGTGAGTGTGGAATCCCCTCCTCCCGAGTGAACGCCAAGCTTCTCTTGACAATGGACTCCATAGCGATAAGCTTCGGCATCTTCGTCTCATGAGCTGCATCAAACCAAGAGAGGTTAGGAAGTCAATATCTCAGATTGTTTTTGTGTAAATGCATTGTTTGTATTGAAAACATCTCCGGATGCGTTCCAACCACACTGTCCAGGTGATGGCCATTGTAAGAAGGTTCCACATGTATGCCTCCTTTTGTAGGAGCTTGGCAATCGTCCTTCTTCCTTATTAAGTCCTGCAACTATTGCGGGGTGTGACTTAGTTGGAATAGCAGCTCTGTGAAGTGGCACCATATATTCTTTGAGTAGCAGCAACCCATGAGTAGGTGTTCCAATGTTTCCTCCACCTCCTCGCACAGGTAGAACAACATTCTAGTGCCGCTCCAGCCACGCTTCCATAGGTTGTCCAGGGTCAGGATCTTGTTATCCAATGTGAGCCAAACGAAGGCTTTAATTTTGGTTGGGCGGGGTAATTTTCAGAAGCCTCTCCCTTTTTCCTAGTAGGTGCTCGCGTCTATCAAGAATTGGTAGAAGGATTGCACTGAGAAGTTGCCTTGGGTGGTGAGCTTCCAATGCCTATTGTATATATCTATCAAGATAACATTAATTTATTCAACGTAACTATATATATATCTATCAAGATGTTCATCTTTCCTGTTAATTTCGAATCTAATGCATATCTTCTTCTTTGTCATTACACTTAAATTGCATATTCGGAGTACTAAAATAAAATTCCTATAAATGGTGCTTTCACAAATAAAATAAAGGAGTTGCAAGTTGGGGGATGAATGGAGAAAGATTGACATGTGAACACATTAATATCATGAAAGCAGGCCACCAATAATTGGAATCTTAATTAAGTTCCGAAAGAATTCGAGCAATGTCTTAATTACTCACATTCTAACATCACAATATTTGGTGTTTTGTTTTTTCCCACCCTTAAAAAAATAAAATAAATGAAACCATGGCAAAGCACTAACGTTAACTTAATATAGGTGTAATATCCAAATTAGTTTCTTTATTATATCGAATCGGTCCTTTTGGTTCTTTAATTATAATTTGAGCTAGTGGTCTCTTTATTTTTACGATTAAGAAATGTCAATCCCTAAAGACATATTTAAAAAGCAACTTTAAAATCTTTAAAATTGATGAAAGAGGGACCGATATTTACCAATTGCAAGTAATTAGGGTAAACACAAAAGTTCTCAAATTATAATAAAGGGATCAAAAGGACTTATTCGGTATAATAGAGAGACTAATTTAGGTATTAGATCTATTTATACCAACATTTCATTCCTTGCATCAAGGAAGGTTTATACAATTCATTGTAGCATTTGCGAACCATTCAACCCTAACTCTTCCAATGTCTTAATTACTCATATTCTAACCTCAAAAAACAACATTTTGTGTTTGGCTCCCAACCTTAAAAAAGGAAGAAAGTGAAAACCATGGCAAAGCTCCAAACATCATTTTTTTTTTTTTTTTTATCATCAGAGACCAGAGACCGTCCATTCCTTGAAATGAGGAAGGTTCCTACATGATGGTACTTTCAACCCTTCAGAATAATTAACTACATCCTTTTCTGCAACCTATGATAGACAAATGAACTTTCCTAATCTAGTAAGATAGATTGAAAAACCGTATCTTCATGCATCTCATTCACTCCAACCACTAGAATCCATCCTTGCATCTCCTCACCTCACCATCTTCTCATTTATATATATATACACCAGGCCAGAGAATACTCCATACTCCATATTCATCATCAAAAGAGTGAATTAAACAAGAAATGAAGGAGATAGAAGCTCAGCAGCAACAACAACCACAACATGAACAAGAGGTGAAAGTTAGCAAAACCCTAAGAAGGGTAGTCCTCGTAGTGAACTTCACTATGATGATTATAGGCTGCACCGCAGCCCCACTGGTACTCCGGCTTTACTTCGTTCATGGCGGTCACCGGGTATGGCTCTCAAGCTGGCTTCAAACCGGTGGCTGTCCGATCATCTTTCTCCCTCTCAGTATCTCATATTATCATCGCCGACAGACCAATAAAAACGCGAAACTCTATTTCGTGACACCAAAATTGTTTCTAGCTTGCTTGGTCCTTGGCCTCCTCACTGGAGTTGATGATCTTCTCTATGCCTATGGAATCTCCTACCTCCCTGTCTCAACTTCTTCTATCTTGATATCTGTTCAATTAGGGTTTACAGCACTGTTTGCATTCTTTATAGTGAAGCAGAAGTTCACACCATATTCTCTTAATGCTGTGGCTTTGCTGAGCTTTGGGGCTTTGATACTGGGATTGCATGCAAGTGGAGATAGGCCAAAGGGGGTATCTAAGGGACAGTACTATGAGGGTTTTTTCATGACACTTGGTGCTGCATTGCTGTATGCCTTTATTCTTCCCATGATTGAGCTCACCTATGCAAAGGCCAAGCAGGCTGTCACTTATACACTTGTTATGGAAATGCAGCTTCTGATTGCCTTCTTTGCTACAGTGTTTTGCACTGTAGGAATGTTAGTTGCCAAGGATTTTCAGGTTCTCTCTCTCTCTCTCTCCCTCTCTCCCTCTCTTTCCCAAACTATATATGATTGAGTTATTTCGGTGAAATGGAAATTAAGTTCATGTAAATAGTTAATTAATAAGTATAGTATAACTTCCACTTCATTAGACAAATGTTAGAAAAATTTGTTCACTTCTCCCTTTAAATTTCTCCACTTTTTTTTAATAAATGAAGAAGTGGAATGGAAAGGTGGGTCATATAATTAATTAAACTTGTTTGTTTCTAATGATTGGAAGATTTTTGATGTTTTTATCCATCTATCTAAGAATTTAATATATCACCGGGTGGAGTCTTGCTCTTATAACTTTGTTTTAAATTTTGGCTGGCTGAAGCCGATTTTAGTTCTTGAACTTGAGTGAATGTAACACGGGGGTAATTCAAATCCCATGACATTCTTGATAAGTAAATTGCGGACACGTCCGTCCATTGAAAAATACTCAATCCGGCGACTCTTCTGATACCGCTAGGTGAAATAAAATTGAAGTTGAGTAACCAAAATGATACAAATTGAAGTTCAATGATTAAAATGAAATAAATATATAATACAATATCCACCCAGGATATTACCCCATGAAACGACAATAGTAAAGTCAAATTAGACAGAAGGCCATACATCTAATCTTACTTTGATGTCATTGGAATCTTGTCTCTCACTATATTCTACATCGGTTCTTGTATAGATGCGAATTCATGATCTCATCCTCCATTGAATAAGAAAATCACATTTAGAATTGAATCGTGCCACTAATTAGATGTCAATTTCTAGAATTAATTATTCAAAATAAAGAGATGTTTATCATAAGGTTTAAGATTCATCAATTAAATCAAGTATTGAGTTTCTTTTGTTCTCACTTAAACTAGCTTCCATTTGGCAATGGGCGTCATATTTCCTTCATTCAAACAAACATAGAGGGCTAACGTATTGTTTCAAATGATTGCTAGCCATATTTCATCATGTGCTCATGCATGCATGCAGGCCATTCCAAGAGAAGCCAAGGCATTTGGCTTAGGAGAGTTCAACTACTATCAAGTGTTAGTATGGTCTACTATCCTCTGGCAGTTCGCCTTCCTCGGTATCCTCGGGGCCATCAACTACACCTCGGCGCTGGTCTCCGGCATCATCTTCACGGTTCTTATCCCTGTGACAGAGGTTCTCGCCGTCATCTTCTTCCATGAAAAGTTCAACAGTGGAAAGGGTGTTGCCCTAGCACTCTCTCTCTGGGGTTTTGCTTCCTATTTCTATGGAGAGTTGAAGACCAACAAGAAGGATAAGAAGCCAGTAGTTCCAGAGGTGGGACTTCAGACAGCTTAAGTCGAACTCTTGATAATTACTAGGGTTCTTGTTTAGCTTATTTGTTTGATTTGTTCCTTTCTAAAAAATCACCAGCAAAACATATATTGCATGTGAAGCTTTGTTTCTCGCTATGTATTCTTCAAGCTCACAATTGATAATTTGACAAATTACTATATGCAATGTTTTAATTATACCTATTATACCTATTATCTGATGGTATGCAGGCAATTTTGTTTTTCTAGGAGATAAATATGCAATTTTAATAGTTTTAAGGGGTATATAACCAATTTTCTTTTTTTTTTAACGAATAAGCTTTTTTTATTGTAAGATCTTGTGTTCCGGATAGATATATATACATGGATAATATTATAAAGTAGAATTTTGGATTATTATTGTGAAAGTAGATGTAAGATTTTAGTAAACTTTGCAGGTGTTTTAAAGATTTCCAACCGTATGGATGGAAAAAACATCGAAAGATAAGCTAACATGTTAATTTTCATATAATTTGAGAATTTGTAAGATCTTCATCTTAACGGGTTGAAAGTTTATAGAAATCTTACCAATTCAAAATTTCATTATTTAAGATTTAAGCACTTACAAATTAAATCAGATTGTAAAATTCATGTGCTCAAATTTTATTTTTACGAATGCTTCTTTTTATCCATACTACTGCATTTTCTTAAAATACTATGTAGAAATTTAAAATGAGCTTAATTACACTTGTACATGATAAGCAAATTTACTACATAATATCATAATTTATATATATATATATATATATATATATATATATATATATATGTATTACTGTTTTTTATTTTATTAATTTTTGTAAAGGGCTTATTTTACACAAAAAAATGGAAGCAATTCATAAGAATATATTTACAATTTAAAATAAATTAAAACATGCTTGATAAAAAAAATTTATAAATAAAAGTGAAAAATAACTTCAACTTTTTAGGAGGGGAGACTTGGAGAAGTTTTCCAAATTCACGGATCATATGAAATAAACCAGTGTGAGTAGCGCTAGCAGTTCAAAAGAAAACTGGAAAGAATAGTTATCATCACATGTGAAATAATCTGGATCTCAAGAGAAATGAAAAGGACAAAAGGGAAAACAAAGGAAGAGTGTCTATGTATATATAATGATGTAATTAACTTCAGTCTTTGTATAGTATAAACCTCGCCATATCTGAAAGTCCAGCCTCTTTGTAGCATTCCGCAATTCGGTCAAGATTATCAGTCCATGTCCCTTCAACAGAGGCCAAGTCTAACAAAAATGCAGCCTCATCAAGGGAAACCTGCATATTGCAAAATGAAACATCTTTAAGAGAAGGAACAACTTCATTTCAGTAATAGTTATATCCTAACATAGAACAAGCACCCTGTTCTGTAAGTTTATACATTCAAGGTTTTGTTATTTGTACTTTGTAACATTAACCTAGTTCATATTCACTCTTTATTCTTGCAAGTTTCAACAACAAACCAAAAAACAATTATTTACCTGCTCTGGTTCTTTGCCCTTCTTCAAATCTTCGCGCTTACCATCATCACTCACCTTCTCCTTTATATACTCAATTTGCTCATCCTCCCACTGTGCAATCTCTGCAACCTCCTGATCAGGAGAATCGGTGCTTCATGATCAGTAATTAATTGCACAGATCATTTGTAAGAATAAAGAAGAATAGTATCCTGAAGAAATTTGTCATACATGATATTTGCATCCCAATGTCCACCAAGGAGACTTTAGTGCCCCCCTTGCTGCATCTTTTGCTTCAAGCTTACGCCCAACCCTGGAAGGATGAATCGGGTAAATACATGCTGTATATGACAATGCACCAAGCACATGGATAATTGGATTGATATATTTGCTGGTAATTGCATTTTTCATAATAAATTACTAAAGACCATTACGAACTTCAGTAAAACCTCTGCGTTGAAAACAAAAGGCCTTCCAAATCCAGGGAAGTGACCCCTAGTATAGAATTCACCAGTTACCAATGCTGATACCTTCAACAATTAAGGGAAGAAAATTAATCTTAAACTTTTCATAGAAACTTCATTCATAATTGAGATCAGATAGCAGTTGACTTACATGGTCCCCTTTCTGAAAATGGCGTGCCACCTTTCGCTCTAAAACATCTGGAAACAAGCCAACCTGAAAGAACATTATTTTACAAAGACAGATCTTGGGGTTAAGCATTAAGCATTACTTCCATATTCCTGCATACCCTCTTCAAAAGATACACATCAAGATCAGTGATACCAGACTCCAGAAAATCACCCTTTGTGTACAGTTTTTTGCCGGCAGCTGATGCGGCATCCCATAACTTGTCAATATGTTCTTTGGAAGCATCAGCATCCTCCTCGACAAAGGATTCTATGTATATACTGGTCTACCTGCAAGGCCCAAAATTTGGAATATAGGCATGAGGTGCACAGATCCCATTTATCCCACCACACTCAACTACATGTTGCAATGGCTAGGGAACTTGGGGTGCCACTTTTGCAGTGAATTTATCTATGAGGAGCTTGCAGGAAATGAGATCTTAAAAAATCCATCAAACTGCAACTCTTAAATGAGTTGGAAAGAAAGCTCCTTTGCTGTTCATTATTTTAATTATACAGATCTAAATGCTGTTCCTACCAGTCGTTCTTGCACATTTTCAATGCCTCAAAAACTAGCTCATATTACACATACACACTTGTGTTCCTCCAACCTTTTAGAAGCTTATACTCATAGAGTTAACCAGATGTCAGTGTGGATACTCCAGTATTATAATCATAGAGCTGCATATCTTACATTCTTTGCTAAGAGCCAAACACCATGCTTATGAACTTCCACAATGGGCATCTCCATTCTACATGAAAATATTAATTTGATTGTTAAATTTGAAGACTCAAGTTGACAAATAATTTTAAATGAATAAGTAGAAAGAATAAACAATAAAATTATCAATAACATACCCAGGTGGAGATGTCGGCCACCTTAGCAATGATGTCAAAGCACCTAAATAAATCCCATTAAAAGCCTTTTAGTGGTGAAATTTGAATTGCAATTATCACAATCAGCATTTACATCACATATGGCATCTAGTTCTCAAAAGGTAGAGTTTCTTATGGAACCTGATGGCCTTATTGAAAGAGGAATAACAAGGGGGATCAGCCCTTCTCTGGCTCCAGGAGACACAATTGTTTCACCTACCAGAACAGTTAGAAAATAAGAACGGAAATTTAAACCAAAGATACACACCAATAAAAAAATTCTCTCCAAAGAATATTGCCCTTTGCTGATCATTTAAAGCAAATTTAGAAAATTTTAGGATGCTCACAACCCAAACAGTAATTCAGCTCAATTGATCAACAGTCATGTGTCGAGTGTAAGCAAGGAGATCAAGTTATCAATCTATAAGCTAATAAGGCAAAAAAGTTATAGTCCAAGCCAAGAATTTAATTGCTCAAAACAACATTTTAATATCCAAGTAAAAGAAAACTTACTATAAAAAAGTTAAGCAGGGAGAACAAGTTATCTTGACCTCTTCAGCTTTTAGCAACCTTTCCAAATACCGGTCATATCTCTCCAAACTAAATAAAAACTATAATAGTTATGTGGCTCAAGAGCGACATTTAAATTTTAAGAGGAGCTGCTCTTAGAATTTTTGTCCAGCATTCCGCAGATTTGTAAATAAGCAAAGAACCACATAAAGAACTATGAAAATCCTGACATGACATATAAAGAATATTAAGATGATCTTTCTCATATTATATATGAGATAAAATAAAATAACTTAAACATGCCAAGGTATATAAATAAAAATGTAAAAATTGACATGAAGCAAAAAGAATTCAGAAAGGAAATCAAACTGTACCTCTTGCTTGTAGCACATTCAGAAGGCAATTAAGATGTTCAGGAGGTCTTGCTGCTGCAATATATCTAATGAAAGAAACATGCTCTGCATACCATGCCACAAACAATGAGGAACGATTCACACATGAACAAACTTCCAAAAATAAATTTTCAAAAGGGCTAATCTACTTGTAACACTTTATAGAAGTCCAACTTAATTATAGCATTCCAGAGAATCCACCAATAGCAATACAATATGTATATGACACACACACACACACACACACACACAAACACAAACACATACATATAAGGAGATATTGTAAAAGGAGTGCACATTTGGCAAGGAGGGCCACACAGTAATGCAACAAATGCATTGTGAATGGAGAAGTCACCATGCAATGCTATCAAGAAATGAGCAACCAAAGGAAGAACATATCAAAGGAAATCCCAATAAGCAAGATGTGTAGTTGGATAGAACGTTCAGGAAAAAGAGCAATTTAAAGGTTATACAAAGCTATAACTATGACATTATTCCATCACTTCGAAGCATTTCAAAGTTCTCCAGCAAGTTGTGTTGGCATGTCCTTAATAAGGTAAAATCCCTAAGATAAGTAGTACTTCTGTGCACATGTAGCAGGGCGAGGAACTTATCTGCATATGCACTATTGAGCCTGCGGATATGAAGATGTTGTTGCATTGATATCAAGCACAATGGAGCAAATACAGTCTGGTTGGTTATTTATACACACAAAGGTCATGTTTGGTTGGGGGTTATCCCGAACACAATTCCCCATAAAAAAGTTTGTCCCATCAAAACCTTTAATTAAGATTTAAAAATATAACTCACCAATGCATAGAAGACACATCACTATCTTATCATTAAAATACCTTTGGTTGAAAAATTCCCTCCAAAAAATTCAAAATTTTTCAAAATTTATTCCTATCCCCAAGTGGGATAACACCCAACCAAACACGGCCAAAGGGTTAAAAAAATAAACTTGCAAGAAAATCATGAACAAAGCTAAAGTAGAATGACATAAAAAGAAGAAAGTCACATGTTGAGACCCCAAACATGAATTCAATAACTGTTAATACCTTTCATCACAGTTGCATCTCCCTAATATTTATAGATCCACAATGGTCCAACTCCATCTAGTATGGGATTACGTCAAGAGAAATGGTGTCCCAGCGACCTATGTATATTAGATATTGAGTTGGATCTTGCCTTTGACAGCGACATAGAGCCAGAGAATCCATATAGCCGACCCCATCCAGTATGTGATTAAGGCTTAGTTGTTGTTGTTGTACAATGGTGCAACTCCCAAGTTTATATTTGAAGATATTTGAAAAAAAAATCATCTTCAACTAATCTACACATTAAAAAACTTGAAAAAAATATAATTAAAAAAAAAAAACAAACAAATCCTTGCAAATACAATTGTCATAAATATACATATTTGATCCATTTTAATGACTCAGATGAACTAACTTTCAAAGGAAAAAAAATAACATCATAGCCAATATCTAAAAGCTACCAAAGTGAAACAGAGCTAGAAGACAAAAGTATAATATAACGTTCTAAAGCACAATAAAATAACAATCCAGCTCGCATGACGATACCCCAAACTAACAAGCACAAAACACTCGGTCAAATCCCTAAATGGTTCAATATGCATCAAATCATTCACATTAATTGCATCCTTAACAAAATATGGATTCCAATTAGATAGAGAGTGAGAAAGTATACCAAAGGAGGTGGTAGTGGCAGTGGATGGAGCGGAGACGGCAATAGAAGAAGGTGAGTATTGGATCACAGACTTTGCGCCGAATGTGCACAGCGTGGATGCGCAGGGGCCTCGGAACGACAAGACGCCGCCAGCCCTTATTCTCATCGTCTCCTTCTCCGCTACCATTTCTCCTCCGGTGATATCCATCATCCTCGTATATCGCGTATTTGGGGCACAGGGATCACTACTTGAGGACTCACGAAATCTGATAAGTCGATCCAGACCAGATACTTTTAATCGGGCTTAGATTATCACTTCGGGCGTGCCTAATAACTCCATGGCTATTTTTTAAGAAGACCAGAACCTGAACGAGCACACTCGATTAGCTGGGCTCAATCCTTTTAGAAAATAGCCATAGAGTTATCGGGCACGCCCGAAGTAATAATCCAAACCCGATTAAAAGTACCGGATCCGGATCAAGTTATCAAGTCCCAGGCGCCCCAACGTCACATATACGAGAGAATGGATATCACTGGAGGAGAGCGAGAAGCGCGGAGAAGGAGACGATGAGAATGAGGGCTAGCGGCGTCTTGTCGTTCCGAGGCCCCTGCGCGCGTTCGGCGCAAAGTCTGTGATCCAATACTCATCTTCTTCTACTGCCGTCTCCGTTCCATCCACTACCACTACCACTACCACCTCCTTTGGTATACTCTCTCACTCTCTATCTAATTGGAATCCGTATTTTGTTAAGGATGCGATTAATGTGAATGATTTGATGCATATTGAATCATTTAGAGATTTGACCAAGTGTTTTGTGCTTGTTAGTTTGGGGTATCGCCATGCGAGCTGGATTGTTATTTTGTTATGCTTTAGAATGTTATATTGTACTTCTGGATTCTAGCTTTGTTTCACTTTGGTAGCCTTTGGAGATTGGCTATGATGTTATTTTTTTTCCTTTTAAAGTTAGTTTATGTGAATTATTAATATGGATCAAATATGTATATTGATGACAATTGTATTTGCAAGGATTTGTTTGGATTTTTTTTTTAATTATGTTTTTTTCAATTTTTTTAATGTGTAGATTAATTGAAGATGATTTTTTTTTTCTAATTATCTTCAAATATAAACTTGGGAGTTGGACCATTGTACAACAACAACTAAGCCTTAATCCCATACTAGATGGGGTCGGCTATATGGATTCTCTGGCTCTATGTCGCTCTGTCAAAGGCAAGATCCAATTCAGTATCTAATACACATAAGTCCTTATAAACTATTTCTCTCAACGTAATCCCATACTAGATGGAGTTGGACCATTATGGATCTATAAATATTAGGGAGACGCAACTGTGATGAAAGGTATTAACAGTTATTGAATTCATGGGGTCTTAACATGTGACTTTTTCTTTTTTATGTCATTCTACTTTAGCTTTGTTCATGATTTTCTTGCAAGTTTATTTTTTAACCCTTTTTGTGTATAAATAACCAACCAGACTGTATTTACTCCATTGTGCTTAATATCAATGCAACAACATCTTCATACCCGCAGGATTGGAGTTTATAATATCAGAACCATTAATTGTTTTCTCAGTTCACAAAAAACATCAAAGTTCTTTATACAAAACCTTTAAAGTGGAAAAAGCAATACCTATTAAAAAAAAAAAGAAATCTTCAAACTTTTTAATTATTGACAATTCCAAAATATCTTGGTCCCTATAATAATGAGGTAGTCAGCACATACCCAATTTCATATTTGGAAGCAAGCGTCCTGTACTTGACTGCATTTATTTTAGCAATCAAGATAGGATCATTCACCCCTGCTAATTTTGGAGCAGCCACGTCGACCTGCAAAATTACAACAAAAAAATCACCACCACCACCATAACAGTATATACATCTCCAAACAAATTTAACTTTTTTCAACCAATTTAATGCTTAGCTATGACCTTTCAAAGTCACAAAAAAATCTCTTTTGATGCAGAAACTCCAATGCTCTTTAAAACGTGCTTCATAAGATGAAGATAATTCATAATCAGAGAGACATTAAATACTGGATTTCACACTTAATTCAAATTTTAGATCCATCACAAACGCATTTCATCAATCTTCTCATATAATTCATCCATAAAACTCTTTTTCATAAAAGTCATGACAAAATATCACTCCCAGAACAACCAATTTAAATAAAGCAGGAAAAAACAAGAGATAAAATTAGCACCTTTCCCACCACTTTTGTTTCTAATTTGACATTAAATATGAACAAGAAATCCAAATAGATCCACTTTAACAACTAATGTTTCTAACACTCGAAAAATTACGAGAAAAGAAGGGGAAAAAAAAGAAAGAAAGAAATCACAACAATGTATCTACATAAGATGGGAACAAACCTCAGGGGAGAGACGCTTGCAGTAGCCGGGAGTCGGAGCTAGTTGGAGTGCTCGTTAGTTGGGGTTGTCTGGGGTGTTCGAGAGTTGATGCTTGCTGGGGGGAAGGAGAGCGAGTTAGCGATAAGGTTCGGGTGAATGAGGGTCAGAGGAGAGCAGAATCTATATATATATATATTTTTTGTCTGCATACCCTTGTAAAACTTGAAAATTTCTTAAATACCCTCATAAAAATATTATTTACTTATATACCCCCATAAATCAATTATTTTCATATATATACCAGTATAGTTAATTGACCTTTGACTTTGAGGATGTTAAATCAATAGATGGAATGATGGCAAAATTATTAAATTGGGTTTGCTTATATACCTCTTTAAATTTTTTTAAAATTTTTTATAGATATTATTTATTTCATATAACAAATGACCAGGATTTGCTAATATACCCCTCTAATTTTTTAAAAAAAAAAATTGTAAACATTATTTATTTCATATAACAAATTATTATTATGGGTTTGCTAATATGCCCCTATAATTTTTTTTTATCATATTTTATAAACTTTAAGTTATTTAAATTATAAATAACTAATATAAATTGTCTTATATATATACTTTTAAATATTTTTTTATTTTTTATTTTTAATGAATGTCCTTTATATTTATATGATTTTTGCAAACATATACACAAAAATTTACATTATTACATAACTTTTACAAACAGGCCTTTAAAAATTTGTAAACATGATTTCAAACATGTGCCTAAATATTTATAAAAATACAATTAGAATTTATAACCTTGATTTTTTACAACCTGTGACATAATATATAATAAACTATACCATACAACTAGTGAAATTATAAAAACATATGAAATTTGTAACAAACAAGTTTCCCATGAAGTTCTTTAAAACATATTACATCCAACATCAAGTTTTTCAACATCAAGAAAAAATAATAAATATGTTCTTTAAGACAAAAACACAACTAAACTTAACAACTCCAAACTCCATTCTCAACTTAAACCTGAAAAATGTAGATGGATTTGCAATTAGAACTTAAAAATAGATGAAAAATTTTCATCATTGGCAAAACAATGTAATGAAAGAGTGAAAACAAAATATAAAAATGAATATATACATGCTTAAATATTCATTGTAGTATTACAGACAAGAGAATTAAGAAAAAACTGATCAACATAACAATGATTATCTTTGATTAAAGATAATCATTTGATTTTATTCAAGGGTAACTAACCCAATCTATTATGCCAATGGAAAATAGAAGAATTCTTTACAGAACAAGAAGTAGGTTGACAATTTGTTGAAGAATTATTGCAATTGCAGAAACTAGCAGAATTACAATTTAGAGAAGAATTGTTTTTATTGGCAGAGAGGGATGTTATAGCCTCTTTCTTATGTAAATGGAGCAAGTATAGGCCTTTGTAAGCTTTACCAAGTACCAATAGCTTCCTCATTGAAGAAGCCTGTAAAATGCAAAATTCAAAGAAGAAAAATGATTTTTGCATTGTAGTCGCTTCGATGAGTTTTCTGTAGAAAAAAAGGTTATAATGGAAGCTTGGGACTAAAAGGACATTGGAAATAAGAAGATTATCAGCAAGTCTAATTGTTCCTATTTAAGAGAGTTATTTCAAAGCCTGTTGGGAGAGTAATTTGAAAGGGTTTGGGCAAAGGTTTCAAGGTTTCAAAAAATTTTGCATTATAGCACATATGGTCTTATGCGCCAGTATCAATTATCCAGGGATTCAAAGCAATTAATTGCTTGTTTTTGCTAATGAGAGCAAAAGAACCATCAGAATTATGAAAAGGTTTAATCAAGGTACCTGCAAGAGTGACTGAGGAAGCAAAATTTGCAGTCTGAGTTGCATCTGAACTTTGATTCTGAGCAGTTTTATTCAAAAATTGTATCAATTTGTTGAATTGAGCTGCTGTTAATTATGGGATGTGTACTTTAGAGTCAGAATTCCCTCCTTGAACTTGAGAATCAAATTTCTTGTCCTTACTTCCTTTGTAATTGTTAGGGAAACCATGTAGTTTAAAACATCTATCCTTGGTGTGTCCTGGTTTCTTACAGTAATCACAAAAGAGATTATGTCTTTTGGCATCTGGTTTGTTCTTGAAATTCAGTTGTATAGTGTTTTGTTATGTTGACCTCCAGTTGTATTAATAGGACTAACATTTAAAGAAACAACATCAGAAAAATATTGTGAACCTGAACCAATCTCCTTTTGTTTTTCCTCTTGAATTAATAGAGAAAAAGCTTCTCTCACCTTAGGCAAAGGTTTCATCATAAGTATATTTCATCTCACAATAGTATAAGAATCATTGAACCCATTAATAGTTGTATAAGCTTTTGATCTTCCTAAAATTTCTGTAATTCTTTGACTGCAACACAAGAACAATTGGGGAGATTATTCAAGGCTTAAATCTCATCCCAAATTCTTTAGATCCTTGTGTAATAGGATGTAATGTTACTAGATCCTTGAGAAACTTGACTTAATTCCTTTTGTATTTGAAACAATTGAGGGCCATTTGACTGCCCATATCTCTCATCAAGCCCCTGCCAAATTTCACATGCAGTGGTAGCATAAATTACACTTTCAGAGATCTCCTTCACCATGTCATTTAAAATCCAAGAAATTACCATGCTATCACTGTTGGATTATTTATTAGAAAAAACCCAGAAAAGATATAGCGAAGATCAAAATACTTATCTCTGAGAACCGAGATGAGAGACAAGTCTAGACGCTGTCTTTAGAGAAGAATTACGCCCCCTCACGCACAGGGCTTTGCTGGCGCTCTTCTCCCAAGATTCAACCATTCTCTTTCTCAGACCCCTTCCCTCGGTGCGAGAGCCCGAGGACAAAGAGAAAAGCTTCTTTTTGTGTTTTTATTTTTATATATTTTGAGAGAGGTGGATCCCTCTATATTTATAGCCTCTTCATCTCACATGAAGAAGGATATCTATCATAATCTTATTCAAACTCAATAGTATCACTACCAAGTTTGGATATGATTAGTTCTAAGTTTGAATATGATTATTAGTCAAAAGGATAAAATCAAATCCATAAAATATTATCCAAAATTTAAAACCAAATAATGTAATTTTATCCATAATTTCCAACAATCCCCACATTTGTTTTGAATTTTGAAATAATCAAAAACGGAAAACGAAAACGTTTGAGCGGTATTATACCATGCATCAGAAGTAGGTACCTTGCGGGTTTGAACCTCTTCCTAGTGACAATCAGTTTTTGCCCATACAAGTCCGAAGTGAACTATGTCTTGAACTTGGACTCTTAATGCACAGACAATCACTAAAAGCACACACAGTACAGACTTGAGCAGAATTCTAAACGGGTTCGTGCTTTCCGGTCATGCACGATTATCTTGTTTCATGAGTGCTCGTAGGGTTAAGCCAACTCCCATAGACTGCGACCCCACAGTCCCACTCACATAGGTTAGACCTCCAAGGGTTACTACAACGGAACTAACCCTGTACTTATGCCTCGGTCTAATTAAGAGTAACACTCATCCTAACCGTAGTAGTAATAAGCACTCACACCATAGAGAGGGGCTCATAGTTTTATTAGTGCTTTCATAACTGTTCAATCAACTTGTTTCTACCCATTGAACTTTCAGGAAAGGTTGTTCCAATCAAGAGAGTTGGGTTCCCATCAACGACAGTATATCTTTTGGCTTTTGCCCCAACTCCCTCGATGTATCTTGGACTAGCCTCCGTGCTAGCCCTTTGGTGAAAGGATCTGCAAGATTATTTTCACATTTCACAAAATTTAGTGATACCACTCCTTCACCAATCATGCTATATACAGACTTTTGTCTTATCTTGATATGTCTCTTCTTGCCATTGTAGTGTTTTTGTTTGCACACATCAATTGTGGCTTTGTTATCGCATAATATTGACACCGCTGGGACAGGATGATCTATAAAAGGGATTCCTTCAAGTACCTCCTTTAGCCATTGAGCTTGATTGCATGCACTGTCCAAGGCAATTAACTCAGCTTCCATAGTGGATCGAGCAATTAGAGTCTTCTTAGCTGATTTCCAAGTAACTGCAGCTCCTGCTAACATAAACACATAACCATTTGTTGATTTAGTTTCATCAGAATCAGTAATCCAATTAGCATCTCAGATATCCTTCAAGCTAATCAAGGAAACTCATGAAAGTAGAGACAATAGTCAATTGTTCCCTTTAAGTATCTGCACACTCTTTTCAAAGCTACCTAATGTTCATTATTTGGATTAGAAGAGTATCTACTCAATCTAAACATAACATAAGATATATCAGGTCTTGTGTTGTTTGATACAAAATTCAGACAACCTAATAATTGGGAATAGTTTAATTGTGCCACACATTCTCCAAACTTTTTACTAAGTTTTAAACTAGGATCAAATGGCGTTGTCACAGGTTTGCATTCAAATAAATTGAATTTTCTAAGGATTTTTCTCTATATAATGTGATTGAGACATTAAAAACCCATTAGTAGTTTTGATAAGTTTAATCCCTAAAATAACATCAGCAGGACCCAAATCTTTCATATCAAATTTGCTAGATAAAAGAGTTTTTGTATCATTAACCACATCAATATTTGTACCAAAAATTAGAATATCATCCACATATATGCACAAGACAACACTTTGATTGTTATAAGATTTGCTATATAAACATTTATCTGACTTATTCAACACAGCCATTTTGATAAAATAATTTGGTCAAATTTTTATGCCATTGTTTAGGAGCTTGTTTTAGGCCATATAAGGATTTGACTAGTCTACAAACTTTTGCTCGACACGGTACCTTATATCCCTCCTGTTGATCCTTATATATTTCTTCTTCTAACTCACCATTAAGAAATGCGGTTTTCACATCCATTTGGTGAACAACAAGTTTATGTATGGATGCCAATGCTATTAGCACACGGATAGTAGTTATATTTGTCACAGGAGAATATAAGTCAAAATAGTCAATTCCTTCTCTTTGATTATATCCCTTTGCTACTAATCTAGCTTTGTATCTTTCTAGTGTACCATATGTCCTTAGTTTCTTCTTGAAAACCCACTTACAACCAAGGGTTTTACAACCATTGAGTAAATCAGTCAGAACCCATGTGTTATTGGATGTTATTGATTGCATTTCATTTTCAATAGCTTCTTTCCAGAATTGTGCATCAGAAGATTGCATTGCATCTTTATAAGAATTGGGTGTATCATCTTCTAGTAAGAGGGTCACAAAGTCATCTCCTAGGTTTTTCTCTTTTCTAGGTCTAGTGCTTCTTCTTAGACTATGTTCCAAGTTGGATTCAATAGGTGCCATAGAAGAGTTGGAATCAGTAATTTCTTCACTAGATGTTTTGTTTTTCAAAGGAAATATGTTTTCAAAGAATATAGCATCTCTAGATCCCATGATACTATTTTCTAAAACATCACTCACTTCCGATTTCATAACAAGAAATCTATAAGCCGTGCTATGTAGGGCATAACCAATAAATACACAATCAACTGTTTTAGGTCCAAGTTTTCTCTTTTTATTTATTGGAATGTTCACCTTAGCAAAGCATCCCCACACTTTGAGATGTTTTAAATTGGGTGTCCTATTTTTCCAAAGTTCACAAGGGTTTTTGGTAACTTTTTATATGGCACTCTATTTAAAATATAACATGATGTTAACAAAGCTTCACCCCACATTTTTTTTGTGGTGATCCTGAACTTTCTAATAATGTGTTTATCATATAAGTTAATGTTCTATTTTTTCTTTTAGCTACTCCATTAGATTGGGGTGAATAAGGAGGTGTTACTTCATGAATAATTCCATTGTTTTCACAAAATTCTTTAAACTCATTAGAAGTATATTCTCCTCCTCTATCTGTTCTTACGATTTTTATCTTCTTATCCAATTGATTTTCTACCTCGAGTTTGTAAGCTATGAATTTATTAAGTGCTTCATCCTTAGTTTTCATCAGATAAGTATAACAGAATCTAGTGCAATCATCAACGAAGGTAATGAAATATCTATCTCCACCAATAGTTAAGATACCATTCATTTCACATAAATCACTATGAATTAGTTCAAGCATTGTGGTCTCATTATTTTCAACATATTTGAATGGTTTACGAGGTTGTTTAGCTTGTACACAAGTCATGCATCTAGATTTCATATCGATATGTGATTTTGGAATTATGTTTGAATTCATTAACTTTCTAATACTTTCTAGATTTACATGTCCTAATCTTTGATGCCATTATTCAGAACATTCGACAGATAAAGCAATAGAAGCAGAATTTTCCATAGAATCAGAATATGTGTCACATGGTTTAATCACATTTAATTTAAAAAGTCCATCACTGACATAACCTTTTTCCTACAAAAATATCTCTTTCCTCAGAATGGCTACCCTATTTGACTCAAAGACTAATTTGTATCCTTGTTGGACAAGGCTTGACCCACTAATTAGATTTTTCCTTGCTTAGGCACATACTTCGCACATTTTTAGAGACAAAGTTTTTCCCGAGGTTAGCTTCGTGTTAACTTGTCCTTCACCAATTATCTTTCTTGGCCGGTGGAGTTTCCCATTATTACGCCTCCTTCAAGACCGGCACGAGATGAGGAAAAGACAGCTCAGCTAGAACAAAGATGGATATTGGCTTCAGTATCCATCCATCAATCAACTTACAGAGGTGCTAAAGGAAATTCAGAAAGAGAAATTACTAACCTTTCATTTGACCTTGTAGAGGTAACTCATATCATCATGTTGACTTAAGGCTTTGGTCGCTATATTTTTATGGTCTCTTATTCTGATTAGAATTGGTTTTTTGAATTTTGGACCTTATCTTATCTATGATAGAAATCTTTTGCTTTATGTCCATGTTTTCCGCAACATAACAGGGTCATGAATTTATTTCTTCTTTGGTAATTTTAGGTTTGGGTTTCATGTACCGTTTGTTATGATAGTTTTTGAAATTTCTTTTAGATCCTTCAATTAAATTTGCCTTAGGTTGCAAGTCCACTAATTCTGATTTAGATTCTATTTTGTCTTGCTCTCTATGTTGTTCTTCTATTCTAATTGACCCAATTAATACTTCTAATGAAATATCTTCTCTCTTATGTTTAAGACTAAGTGCAAATTGACTCCAAGATGAAGGAAGTTTCTTTATAATAGTTCCTACTTAGAATTTTTCAGAAATCTTCATGTCCTTTTGAGATTGAAGTTCATGTATTTGATCTATAATTGAGTTAGAATCAGAAATTGAAAACCTAAGATATTTTCCAAGGGTATATTTTTCTATTCCCGTGTCTTCTTTTCCAAACTTTTTCTCTAACGCTTCCCATAAATCTTTGGAAGAATCAATGGAACAGTATATATCATATAGTTTATTTGGATGCACTGCAAAGAATCCTACACTCGCAGTAAATAAAATCTCTATGTTTAAAATTTTGATAGGCTTCCTTATCATCTATAGAAGGAGGTGTGGTTGATATTACATCAAATAAATCAAGCAAGGTTAGCTAATAACGCATACGGGCGTTACTTGTGATTTAAAACATTGTCGGAGAATTTTCTGTGTTTAGCAGAATAGTGATCCTCAGTATTCATGATGTGATGGACAATTATACTACTATATCTTTTCTAATTCTTCTCTAAAAATTGTTGGAATATTTATTAGGAAAAGGCCCAGAAAAGATATAGTGAAGATTAAAATACTTATCTCTGAGAACCGAGATGAGAGGCACGTCTAAAGACGCTGTCTTTAGAGAAGAATTACGCCCCCTCACGCACAGGGCTTTACTGGCGCTCTTCTCCCAAGATTCAACCATTCTCTTTCTCAGACCCCTTCCCTCGGTGCGTGCTAGCCGGGGTGATGAATCTGCTCGCTGTCTTTAGTACCGCTCAAAGAAAGCCCGAGGAAAAAAAGAAAAGCTTCTTTTTGTGTTTTTATTTTTGTATATTTTGAGAGAGGTGGACCCCTCTATATTTATAGCCTCTTCATCTCACATGAAGAAGGATATCTATTATAATCTTATTCAAACTCAATAGGATCACTACCAAGTTTGGATATGATTAGTTCTAAGTTTGAATATGATTATTAGTCAAAAGGATAAAATCAAAACCATAAAATATTATCCAAAATTTAAAACCAAATAATGTAATTTTATCCATAATTTCCAACAATCACATCTCTCCCAGCTTGGTAAATCAGAGGAATCAAGATTAGGTTTCTTACATTCTCTATTAACAAAACCTAGTTTATTTTTAGCCGATAAAGCTATTTCCATGGCTCTTTACCAAGAACCAAAACCTAAGCCATCAAAAGGCTTGGAGACCAAAATCATTCCAGGATTATCAGAGTGGTGAAGGTAAAGAACATCAAATGGATGAATTGATGTTCTATGTCTTGTAAAACTATACTCAGCCATAACAAATTCAGAGTGAGATCTTCAAAGAAATGGAGAAAACTCAATCATGAAGGGAAAACGAACCAGGAAATGATCAAGATCTTGATCAAAAGCTCTGATGCCATATTGATGTTGTGAAGAATCAGCACAATGAATGGATCAATAGCAAGACAGGTTGTTCTTCGCTTCTCCTCGATCAAAGCTGCAACTCAGAGATCACTGATTGATCCAAAGATCATGGTCTCGATTGATACAAAAAAGGAAAAGGAAAGGATGGAAGATTGAGGAATAAGAGCATTTCATTCAATTGAGTAATTAGAAAATCAAAGATTATAATAGGTTTCAATACAACTGGTATTTATACAGAGTGAGAACTTTCAACTGCCATGCTGATGTGGCATAACTGAATTTTAATATCTTAACTAATAGTTAGGTGTCAACGGATAACATCTACCAGAATTTTAACTCCTCTGCTTCCTCTTCCTCTTTTCCAAATAGCAGTTCATACTTAACAAGTTTGCAGCTTCACAACTAATCAATAAAGTATAGTGTTAATTTCAACATAGTAGTCCTAACATCGCCTTCCTTGGTATCCTCGGGGCGATCTACTACACCTCGGCGCTGGTCTCCGGCATCATCTTCACTGTTCTTATCCCGGTGACAGAGGTTCTCGCCATCATCTTCTTCCATGAAAAGTTCAACAGTGGAAAAGGTGTTGCCCTAGCACTCTCTCTCTGGGGTTTTGCTTCCTATTTCTATAGAGAGTTGAAGACCAACAAGAAGGATAAGAAGCCAGTAGTTCCAGAGGTGAACCAACAAGAAGGATAAGAAGCCAGTAGTTCCAGAGGTGGGACTTCAGACAATTTAAGTCGAACTCTTGATAACTATTAAGTTTCTTGTTTCGCTTATTTGTTTGATTTTTTTCCTTTCTAAAAAATCACCAGGGCGTCACCCAACCACGACAAGTTGTGGAGGAGACCCAATGAGTTGCGGTGGAACCCCAACGAACCGCTGAGGTACCTCAATGAGATGTGGGGAACCCAAAGAGGGGAACAGAGAAAGCCAACACGCCGGAATGACGCAGGGTTTAGACCAGAGAAGCGGGGCGGGGTAAAGACCCTCCTCAGGCTACCGACCCAACGTACGTTGAGGCGGTCACTGGGAGAAGTCCCGACCAGTGACAAATTCAAAGCTCCGGCGTGGAGATAAGAAGATGCTCACCGGAGATGAAGGATAAAGAAAATTTGGATGGGGGACCATGGGAAGAGGTGAAAGGCAAAAGGCGAAGATGCTCCCCCCCGGCCGACGAAGGCACAAGGCCAGCCCTGAGCAGGGGAGACCCACACATCTTCCGCCGCTCATCGCCGATGAAGCGGACCTCAAGCAGGGTGATCCGAAGTGTATGGGCGGATCTGGCCGATAACCGGGTCACCTCATGATCGACTGCCGGAGATTGGATGTTTGTCGACGATGTGAACAGTTGGGACACAGGATGCCCAGCCCGAGCACCCCATCGAAGCCGGGCGACAATCTAGATCTGGAGAAGGAAGCAGACATGGAAAAGGGGAAAAGAAACATGGACTACAGTCGAGACCTCCGATCAAGAGAACAAGCGCATGCTCAAGGGGAGACCACTTGCCGGAAGACTTCACCAGTGAAGGAGACCTCTCATAACGACTCTATTGCTACATATGACAGCATCGCGGAGGAAATAGACCTTTTTAGGAGATACTCCATCGCGAATCGGCCCCGAAGGCTTCACGGACTCAAACCCCATAAGAAGGTACCTAAGAGGTAGCAACCTATGGTGGTGCCGGATCGAGAATGGTCGCAAAGGTGTCTTTAGGCGCATGGATCTAATCCTTCTCAATTGCCCCTTTGTTGACATAGCAAGGAGGATCAAGAACATGGGCGAGATCACCTTCCCGAATTACAGCATTAGATGCGTCCCCTGTCGAGCGGACACCAACTCCACTGGGAAGGCTAAGAGGGAGATCTGGTGGATCAGGGGCAAGGGCTTGCCCATCTACTGTAAGACATCAGACATGACGGCAAGGCTATTGAAACCGGTATGGGACCTCGTACACTTATCAAGAGATGGAGCCTTCTTCGCCGGACATTGCAGAGCCGTGGTGAGGATACGCCAGGGAAAGAAACTCTAGGTCACCATCAATTGTAGCACATCAACTAGGAAATTCACCATGTGGATCGAACTGGAAAGAAGGGAACCTCCTCTTCCATGGGATCTGGCACCGGAGTCGGGTGATGCTGGCAACGCCAAGGAAGAGGACAGACCGCTGTTGGGAAAAACGCGATCGGGCCATTGGGGAAAGACCGTTGCATGGCTGAAAGGGTGGAAGAGTACGGCTACCATCCCACACACGCAACAACCTGCCATGCCACGCGGGAGGTACGGGTCTCAGGCTGAGATTTGGAGATGATTCCAGATTTGATTAGGCATGGGAGCAATGAATATGATGAAAGCCAAGTGGCTGGCCCAGATGATCTAAAAAATAAAAAGTTTGATCGCACATGGAAGCCTAATTGCCTAGGAGAGGAGAAGAAGTGCACTACCTACCCCTGGACGCGCATAGGCCTTTGGATAAGAGAAGTCAGATGGTCCCAAGCTCGGATAGCAGCAACAAGTTAGGAAAGATACACGCGGATCAATCCCAGCCGCTACCTCCTTCCCACGATGGAACATGCGCTTTGGAGCCCACCCAAAGAAAAGGAGATGAAAAGGGAAAAACTCATCTGTTGGGTTCACAACCGCAAACAAAATCTATGAAGGATCAAGCTGGGGACAAGTGGCGAGTGGAGAAGTCAAATAAAAAATTAACAAAAAAGACTAAGGATGAGTTAGTAGTCAAGTATAATAATAATGATGAATTAATGGTTAAGTATAAACACAAGGGTTCTCACAGGAGCATAAATAGAAGAGGAGGTTACAAACAAAAGAGAATATGAGCGGATCATCTCGGAAGAAGAAGCATACTGGAGACAACGATCCAGAATCACTTGGCTCCAACAAGGGGATCAGAACACAAAATTCTTTCATGCGGTGGCCAACCAAAGAAGGAACATCAACTGGATAACACAACTCCAGCATCAAGGGGTATTAATCTCCGAGCCCACACAAATCTCTAACGCCATCTCAGCACATTTCACCAATCTATTTGGGAGAGAAAGGCCAATGAGGTACAAAACATCCTGGGAACGACTGTTCCTACGTAAAAGAAGTGTGGATCTCGGGCATCTAGACGAACCTTTCAGAGAAGGAGAAATTAGGAGAGCAATAAATGAATTAGGGGCGGACAAAGCACCGGGACCAGATGGCTTCCCAATGACCTTCTATCAACAGGGATGGAACACCATAAAGGAAGACATACTGAAGCTTTTTGACGATTTCTCCCACGGGACGGTCAACATGGAACGCCTTAATTGGGCACATATTCTTCTCATTCCCAAGAATGAGGCGCCAGAAAGCATAAATGACTACATGCCGATAAGCTTGATCAACTGTTCAGTTAAAATTATCTCCAAAGTCCTGGCAAACAGACTAAAAGGGGTGTTGGGAGATTTGGTAGAGGAATCCCAAACGGCATTCATACAGGAGCGGATGATTCATGATAATATCATTGCAGCGGAAGAACTAATACACAAAATGAGGACTGGTAGCGCGAATGGGATCCTGATTAAAATAGACCTGGAAAAGGCTTTTGATTCAGTGGACTGGGACTACCTCCTTGATATCCTGCGGGCAAGAGGATTTGGGCCTAAATGGCTAGGATGGATTAAATGCTTGTTAACATCCTCAAAAGCGAGGTTCGTCATTAACGGCGTCCCATCTGGGTATGTAAGAAGTAAAAGAGGCCTAAGGCAGGGCGACCCGCTGTCCCCGCTCCTGTTCGTCCTGGCCATGGATGTACTACCCATGATGCTCTCAAATGCCAGTCACTACAACATATATCGGGGTATCCCCCTTGGGCCAAATGATGAAAACACCATCTCCACGCTGCAAAGATTATCGATGATATTTTAATTTTACTCGTGACTGGGACTGGAGGATGCTCGCATTCTGAAGCTAATATTTTATCTGTTTGAAGGACTATCGGGATTAAGGGTTAACTACTCTAAAAGAGTGGTCATCCCAATCAAAATGATAGACCACAACATAGAAGACTTTGCACAAGTGCTAAATTGTGCAGTTGCGAGTTTCCCAATTAAATACCTGGGGGTTCCACTATCAGGTGGCTGTCCAAAGAAGGAAGATTGGAATAATCTAATTGCAAAAATAAGAGGGAAGCTGACATCATGGAAAGGGAAATTATTATCGATGGGAGGAAGACTTACAATGCTAAACTCAGTAATATCAACAATACCAATCCAATCGGATGTCGCACTTTTCGGCTTCCAGAGGGTCATAAAAGAAGATTGATAGCATCGTAAAAAGATTTCCTTTGGAAAGGGGTTGACAGGGAAAGGCCTTGCTTCCACCTAATCAGCTGGGATAGGATTTGCAGGCCAAAAGAAAATGGAGGTTGGGGAATCTTAAATCTCAGAACTTTCAATGGAGCCCTGCTGGGGAAGTGGTGGTGGAGAATACTCACCGCACGAGCAGGTCTCTGCCAAAAGATCTTTCAAGATGTATACTCAAGGACAGGCTACATAGACCCCCACAAGCCAACCCCGGGAAGGGCATCCCCCTTCTGGAAAGGTCTATGTCATGAGAGCGGCCCAGTTTTGGCCAACATACAAGTCACACCAGGTTCTGGAAGAAATACCAACTTCTGGATGGACAACTGGGGGAAAGGGAACTCACTAAGGAATGCCTATCCAGGGATGCATGAACTAGCAACAACAAAACACCTAACCATACAATCTGCAAGAACCAGGATCCAAAGAGGCATACCGATCCTTAAGCCGGGACCCCTAACGGCTCAAGAAACGGAAGACCTGAACATGTTAACCCTATTAATCGGTAGATCCGACTACAATGCCTGATGAAATTGATACTAGGGAATGGAGGCTCACGAATAACAAAGTGTTCACAGTCAAATCACTCTATCGCTTTAGAATAGATGGAGGCGTTAGAAGTGACCTCAAACAAAGTTTTTGGAAACAACCCTGTCCTCTCAAGGCAAAACTATTTGCATGGCTGGCAAGAGAAAATAGAATTCTCACACTAGATAATCTACACAGAAGGCATTGGACAGGGGAACGCACTACATGCTACCTATGTGAAACTGAGGATGAATCAGTTCAACATATTCTCTTATCTTGCCCATATGTGAGACCGATATGGGCCCACTTTGAAACCTTATTTGGTGCTTCTCGTGGGAGGGATGATCTTCAGGCCTTATGGGGTCGAAGGAACACCCCCTCGAGGGTGGACAATACCCTACGAGAGGGGTGGAACATCGCTATTTTGGCAATCACTTGGAGTATCTGGGGGGAGAGGAATAGACTGTGTTTTCAGGATAACAACGTGTTTATTTAAGAACCATTCGTGATATCTTTTTCCTCATCTTCTCTTGGTTGGATGTACTCAGTTCCGAAGAGAGCAAAATTTGGAAGCGGCGTGACCCGGAACACAGTGAAGCGCAATTTAGAATTCACAACAACTACACCAGGAAGGGTTTAGGATGATGCAAACACCGCTGGGGAGGAACCGGCTCAAGCCTCTTCCTCAAAGAAATGGAATTGCTTGATGTTCAAATGGATGGGCTTAACGATGTATCTTTTATTTCCTAATATGATCAAGCAATGTAACAAACTCTTTATCTAAATTAAATAAAATTGTGGTTTATCCACTTCATCAAAAAAAAAAAGTATAAACACAATGGAACTAATAATGAATAAGCAACACCAATTCGGATTTACTCAGACTCTGGAACAATTGAAAATGAGGAAACTGATGATGAACTAAATAAGGAATTGGAGAGAGAAATAGAATTGGAAATGGAGAAAATATGTGGAATGGACAATTGGAGGATGTCACGCCCAACCACCTGGCCAGCATCGTAGACAACCGTCAAGACTCCAAACAAAGTGGACTAGTCCCCATTCAAAGCGCTTAGGCCTTAAGAACTCTTATACAATAAGTATTCAGAGTTAATAATAATAAATGGAATCATAGCTAAAAGATGAAAGGAGTTCGCATAACTCCATACAAAGACAATATCGGGTTTACACAACCCAAGATTAGGATCCAAATTCGCCACACCTAGAAATCCATACAACCAAGGAATCTAAATTACAAGTCTCACATTGTAATAAAAGAGGTACGCAGACCTCAAGACAAATAGAAGTAGCCGAAGTCAAGAATCCCAGATATCCCCTCACTTAAGCTCGATCCTACTCACTCCTCGTCCAACCTCGAGTAATACACAAATCAAGTGCATGAGCCTAAAGAATAGGCCCAGAGGGTCGCATAAACAATAAAAAGAGTCGTAGGCCATAAACAAAGAACAAAATAAAGCAAGTACAAATATACAAGTACAACGACAATACAAGCAAGTAACAAGTAACTGGAAAGTGGATAAATCCACAGAGGTACCCAATCTCTGGCATATGTGATACTAAGATGTCTACGACATCAACGCACACCATCGGTATAAATCGCCTTCGGCCTAAGCCAGGACTAAGCTATAGCATACATGCGACATGGTCGAAAATGCCGCTCTCGGACCGAGCCAAGTAGCTGATATTGTACACCCTCTGCCCGAGTCTCCGTCCAGATAGAGCATCAAGTGCTCGTGGCCGGATATTATACGCCTTCGCCGGGCCCTGGGTGGCCGATATTATATACCCTCCGCCAGGTCTCCGTCCAGATGTATCATGCCCGAAAGTAAGAGATTGATAGTACTAATACCTAACGGCCATTGTGTATAAATATATATATATCCAAGGCAAAGAACATCCACGAATATACAATGGTCGGTGATCTCATCGAGATCGGGAGTCAATACGTATTTAAGAAGTAAACTCTACTCAAATACGCATAAGAAGAAGAATGATAGCAACAATCCCCTCGAGATATAAAACCAACACATATGAGGAAAACCATCTCAAATATATGTTGGGAACCTCCCGAGGGAATAAGAGTTCAAAAAATCAAAGTGGGGTAGGAGGAAGGAATACTCACAAACCTCCCGTGCGAGAGCCTACCCGACTAGAAGCAAATCCCTGATCCTTAGCCGGCCTCTGCGTGTCGAATCAGGGGATCCGGTAAATAGATAGAGACTCTCAAAGGTGCCTATACACTTAAGTAAATCTCCTATCTATATAATGTAAACACAATTACACAAGAGTCCTTAAACTCCTTCATGCTTGGAAGACATAAAACCTATTCGAAGTATGCTTCCTTACTCAACAAGCACATCATGTCTTTAAGATTCCTGGAATGCCCCTAAGCATGCTTAATTATCCAAAATTTACTAATCTAGCACATGAAGTCATTAAGCACATAAATCATGGAAACGAGTTATGATTAAGCATGTTAACATGGGTATAGATGGGCATTTCTAATTAACGGTTTTTTCCCGAAATTTCCTGCACCTCCCCATTCAGAGGGCCCCGAAATTAATACAAACATACATCCATAATTAAATCTAATTAATCATAACAACATCTAGCACCCCTTAACATGCATTCATGCTCTCTTTCCCCTTAACACCATTCTGAAAACAGCCCTAATCAATCATAAATTCCATAAATTATAATCAGGGTTTTCTTTCCCCGATTTCGGCTCACAGTTAGATGGATGAAGAGGGCGACGAGTAGGGGTCAGCGTAGGGGAAGGTGCTCGCTGGGTGGCCGGAATGACGGCTGGGCGTGAAGCTTCAGTGAGCTGGCCTTGAGAGGCGCAGAGGGTCGGCCCGATGGCCGAGTGTGGCGCTTGAGATGCAGGGACTGGCGCGCGAGCGTGGCGCTTCGGGTTCGCCGGGCGGCGGCGGCCGGCTCCGGCGTGGGTGGTGCTGGCGAAGAGCGGCCATGGCTGGCGAGCGGGTTTCCGGGCCGGCAGTTCATGGGCAAGTGGATGGTGGCGGCGGCGGCGAGGGCTCCAAGGGCGGTGGGGAAGCTTCGCTCGGCGTGGATGTGAGCGATCGAGGGTTCTAGATCTGAAATTCAGATCATGAGAAAAAGAGAGAGAGAGAGGAATGAAAACATCATTCTCTCTCTCCTCTTGGTTATTTAATAACATAACTTTTTAATCATTTTTAATAAATTAAAAGAAATCTTTTAAATGTCACATGTTTACTATTCCTTCACATGAGTACTACTCATTCACGGTAAGTGATCTAGTTCTTGTCGGGGCCCATCGTGATAATTCTCTCGTCTCGTACGCTCACCCAGATCCGCTAATCTCGTCAATGGTCCCCATTGGCACAAGTGCATTGTAGTATCCGCGGATCTGATCCCCTCGTCGGATCGTGATCAGGGAATATCGGCTTCGGTCGAATCCTTTGTCACGCCGCATCTTGTGGCATCACGGGGTTGTCGTTGTCCCCGACTCTAACTTTTGTCTATTTCCTCCAGTAATTAATTAAAAGAAATCTTTTAATTAATAAATTAATTAACCCGAATTAATTTACCGTTACTTAATTTCCATTAATTAACAATTAATAAACTCCTCGAATTTAATAAATAAAAATCTTTATTTATTTCGGGGCAGGCATTACAGAGGATGTAGATGATAAAAAAGGAGAAGATGAGACAAGCACAAAAACCACTAATGAGGTCAACCATGAAAACATAAAAAGAGGCCATCTGTGCAGAATATAGAAGAAGGCTCCATGGGATTAAAAAGGCTTGGAGACACTAATGATGATAATGATGATCCACCAGAAGATGAGCCCAACCCAAATGATAATATGGCATCACCCAGACCTTCAAATCCTCAAAAGCAAAGCCCACTCAAATCATTGGGACGCATGCCTCCTATTCCAGGGCCAGGCCTCGATTTGGATTTTTCTAAATACAAATGGAGATATATACATGGATCATGGAACGATATGACAGACTCAGCTTGGAAAGGCTTGATGGTGGAAACTGAACCAACAGAAGATGAAAATCAAGATCTAACGTGAGACACCGCCCACCTTAACAAAAAGACAACAGCCCACGTAAAAATAGTTGTCCCATACTATCTTAAGGAAGCGACCCGGCGCAGCGAGAGGACTCGAAAGCCACTCTCGGCGATACTAGAAAAGAAAGGATTCATTGTAACATCAACCTCCTCTAGAAGGAAGACAATTGAGCGAGACCAGACCTCCAAAAATGAGGCTCCAGAATCCATAAACGATTATAGGCTGATCAGCATGATCAACTGTTTAGTCAAAATCATATCCAAAGTCCTCGCTAATAGACTCAAAGGAGTTCTAGGTGAGTTGGTGGATAAATCCCAAACGGCTTTCATACAAAACCGAATGATCCACGACAATATCATCAAGGGCGAGGAACTGATACACAAGATGCGAACAAGTAACGCCAATGGGACACTCATAAAAATAGATTTGGAAAAGGTCTTCGACTCAGTAGACTGGGATTACCTCCTAGACATCCTTCATGCCAAAGGCTTCGGACCCAAATGGCAGAAGTTGATCAAATGTTTGCTCCTGTCCTCTAAAGCACGATTTCTTATCAATGGTACATTGAAAGGGTATGTCAGAAGTAAAAGGGGTCTGCGGCAGGGCTACCCACTGTCTCCACTACTCTTCGTTTTGGCCACGGACGTACTACCCACAATGCCACAGTATACCGACGACATCTTAGTTTTCTGTACCGGTGGACTGGATGACGCCCACACCTTGAAGCTAATTTTCTATCTGTTCGAAGGGATCTCGGGACTAAGGATTAACTACACAAAAAGTGTCATCATTCCAATCAAAACAACGGATCACCCCATCGAGGAATTCACACAAGTGCTAAACTGCACAATCGCAAGCCTTCCAATTAAATATCTAGGGTTACCGTTGTCAGGCGAAAGACCTAGGAAAGAAGACTGGAGCATTCTCATTGAAAAAATAAGGGGGAAATTAGTATCATAAAAAGGGTAACTACTATATCTGGGAGGAAGACTCACAATGCTGAACTTTGTCGTATCAACCATCCCGATCCACTAGATAGAAGCCTTCCGCCTCCCAGAGTGGGTGATTAAAAGATCTAATTTTAATCAGAAAGGATTTCTTATAGAGGGGCGTGGACAAAGGGATGCACTGCTATCGCCTAGTCGATTGGGACAGACTGTGCAGGCCTAAAGAAAATGGGGGATAGGGGATTTTAAATCTCAGAACCTTCAATGGTGCTTTGTTGGGGAAGTGGTGGTGGAGGATCCTCACGGGCGTGCGTGTACATGCTGAGAATTTTCTATAATGCTTACTCAAAAGAGGTCACATTAACTCCCACAAGACGCACCCTAAGGTGGGCATCTCCCTTTCCGGAAAGGCCTTTGTCGAGAGAGCTCCCCAGTTATAACTAACATCCAAATCACTCCGGGACCCGATAATGACATCTTTCTTTGGAAAGACAAGTGGTGGAAGGGATACTCGCTGGGGAATATCTAACCGGGGTTGTACGAATTATCCATATCGAAACACTTGACCATCTAGGAGGTAAGAACCAGGCTCCAAAGAGGCCTCCTGCTCCTTAAACCGGGCCCCCTAACAAAGAGTGAAGAGGAGGGCCTTCATATGCTAACCCATATTCTCACCAATTGGGACACAATCCTCGATGCAAAGTGGATACCAGTGGAATGGGCCCTCACAAAATAACAAAACTCTCATACCAAATCTCTCTACCGCCAGAATTGATGGGGACATCGTTTACCTAAAATTGGATTTTGGAAGCAACCCTATGTCCTTAAGGCAAAATTATTTGCATAGCTGGCAAGGGAGAATCGGATCCTCACACTTGACAACCTACACAAAAATAAGTGGGGGGGTGATCGCACTCAATGCTATTTATGCGAGACCGAGGAGGAATCGACACACCATCTCCTACTCGCTTGTCCATATGTGAAGCACATCTGGATTCATTTCAGCACCTTGTTTGCTTCACAAACAGGAGGGACTGATCTTCGGACCCTATGGGGAACCAGGGACAACTCCTCAGGGGTAGACATTACCCTACGAGAAGGTATCACTGGCTATGCATAGACTATCGAGCCCTAAACATGTAATGGCAATCACCTGAAGTATTTAGGGGGAGAGAAATGAAAGGTGTTTTCAAGATAAATAACGTGTTTTCTTAAAAATTATACGTGACATTTCATTCCTTATAATTTCTTGGTTGGATGTAACTCTAATGGCGAAATGAACAAAGTTGGAGGCGGCAACAAACATGGTAAAACGTAGTTTGAAATTTACATCCACCACGCCAAAAAGGGCCAAAGAGGGAGATGAAATCCCCGGGGAGGCTACTGGACAAGCTTGAGCAAAAAGAAGATCAGGATATTATTGTTGTCAGGAGATCGAACTAACACAACTCTGTATTTTATTTCCGTACTGACAATGTAATGAACTCTATCATCATAAATAAATAAAACGTGGTTTATCCACTAATAATAATAATAATAATAATAATCATAATAATAATAATAATAATAATAATAATAATAATAATATCACCAGCAAAACATTGCATGTGAAAGCTTCGTTTCTCGTTATGTATTCTTCAATTTCACAATTGATAATTTGACAAACTATATGCAAAGTAACTATAAATGTTGCTTTTGTTAATTATATATATAGTTAGTATATATAGAGCTTCTGATGAATAAAATCAAACATTAGTTCTAAATTTTTCCCATTTTATGAGAAAAAAAAAAACCATATATATATAGTGGACAACAAAGTATGAGAGTTTAAGCAGCATGATCTCCAACTTCAGTAGCTTCAGTTTCTCTCTCTTTAACCACTTGAGCTCTTTCCTTCTCCTTAGTATCAAGGTACTCACCATAAGAATAAGAAGCCAGGCCCCAGAGAGAGAGAACAAGAGCCACACCCTTCTCACTGCTAAAGGCTTCATGGAAGAAGATGACGCCAAGTATTTGGGTCAGAGGGATACACATTGCAATGATGATGGCTGCAAGCAATGTGTGCACGTAGAATATCACTCCCACTGCTCCCAAGAAGAAGAATTGCCAGAATATTGCAGACCATATCAGCACTATATAGTACCTCACTTCCCCTAACTCATACTGTCTTGCTTCCTCTGGGATGGCCTGAAAAATTAATAATGTTTCTTCTGGTAAGATGTTAAAACAGTAACATTATTGTTGTTACTTTTTTCTTTCATATATAGGGATATCAGATTATGGTCCTGAACTTCTGTAGTGATCTCTATTCTATATGTAGAACAAGTGAATGTTTATATGTTATTTCAGTGATTAATAAAAGGTGAACAGAGAAATAATTTCAATTTCATCTCTTTTCTTCATAATTGATCTTTTGATAAGACAATATTTGACTTAGCTATGTCTCTATTAGATTATGTGAAATTATATGGAGTTCTAAGAGTATGAGAATATTAATTTTATAGCTAATAGCTTTCAAATAAACAATTATAACTTGCAGAAAACTAGAAAATAGAAGAAACATTTATAACTTCTAGTAATACCCCAGATTTTCTTTTTCTATTTAAATTATTACAATTTTGGGGATTATTTCAATGTGGATTTTGAGATTGTGACACATATTCTCTCCACTAAAAGCTATGAAAAATAATGATTTTCAACCAACATTCATAAAAAAAAGTTAATAACTCATCCCTTTTCATATGGAGAGTTTGAGGGTTCCAAACACGCCTATGGCGTGCTTCTAGTGATTTATTTACATTTATAAAATAATAATAATAATGGTTTTTTTTATTTTTTTACTCCCAACTTAATTAATAAACCTCTCTGTCCCTTCACACAAAATAAGAAGGTAAAGGAAAATTTGTTTGACAGAAACAATAACATATCTTATGCTCAGAAATAAACACTTTTTACCCTAAATTTATCCATTAAACAAAAACACATATACTGCTATGATACATGACAAGCAAACTCTTCTTTAGTGGGACAATAGTGAGCACACAAAGACAAGCTTAACAAAGCAAAAGCTGAGCATCCTACTTGATATAACCACTGGACCAAATTCTTGAAAATGACATCATAGGCCAAGAAAACTTTATCATTATTTAAAAAAAGAAAAAACAATTCCCTGCAAATAATCTGAAAAAAAAGAGAGACAGAGAAAGAGAGAAGAAAGCAAGCAAATGATCTAACCTGAAAGTCCTTGTTGATCAACATGCCAACAGTGCAGAAGAGGGTGGCAAAGAAGCCCATAACAAGCTGCATCTCCATGACAAGAGTGTAGGTGATAACCTGCCTAGCCTTCATGTAGGTGAGCTCAATCATGGGCAGCACAAAGCCATACAAGGCAGCAGCTCCTACGGTCAGAAAGAACCCCATGAAATACTTCCCCTTTGTGACATTTGCCGGCTTGTCTGTGCTCCTATGCAACCCCAGAATCACTGCTCCCACTGTGAGCAGCCCCACAGCGTTAATGGAGTACGGTGTGAACTTCTGCTTCACTATGAGGAAGGCGAAGATGGCGGTGAAGACGAGGTGAGTGGTGAGTAACAAGGAGGAGGTGGAGACTGGGAGGAAGTCGAGGCCGTAGGCGTAGAGGAAGTCGTCGAGGCCGGTGAGAAGGCCGAGGACGGCGCAGGCGGTGAAGATGCGGCGGGTCATGAAGTAAGGTTTGGCAGAAGAGTCATGTTTGCGGCGATGGTGGTAGGAGATGATGAGAGGGATGAAGAGGACCGGCCAGCCGCCGGTTTCTAGCCAGCTGAGGAGCCACTGGCGGTGGCCGCCGCCTTTGAAGTAGAGCCGGGAGAGGCAGGGGCCACCGGTGTTGCCGAGCATTAGGAGGAGACAGTTGAGGGCCACTAGGGTTCTCTTCAGAGCTTTGCTCATGTCCTCCTTGTTCCTGTTGTTAGGTTGCATCGTTTCACTGTCCATGGCTCTCTCTCTCACTCACTCACTCTAGGAATGGAGGGATTCAGAATGAGATATAGGGTGCGTTTGGTTAGAAGTAGTTTCAAATACATGGATTTTGAATTACATCAGAATAGAATCCACTGGATTTGAAAATACTGAGAAGTCAAATCCAGGTGTTTGGTTAGAAGGATATGTAAATCCTGATTTGAAAAGTATGTGTTTGGTTTGATGTATTTAGAGTGTTGGATTACGGAGAATCTCAGATATAGTTATTCAATTGGTGAGATTACCCCATCATAAACATGCAGTAGATTTTATTAATAATAAAAGCCTCACAAAATTTTCTTAATTTATATATATATATATATATATATATATATATATATATATAATAATTATTTTCTTAAAAATATATTATTATATATATATAATATAATTTTTTTTAAAAATATTTATAATAATATTTTTATGTTATAATACTTGATTATTATGGATGTATTTAACATAATATTAATTTTTGATGATAATTATATGAATAATTTATATTATTGTAAATAAATTTAAAGATTATTTTTTTAAAAAAAATATTATATATATATATATACGTGTGTGATATCACAGATTAATCGACCTCCTGTTTGGCCCTGAGTATGTTTGAAAGATTTGAACCGCATGCGGATGGGAAGATTATCGAAAAATAAGTTAAGTACGCCTATTTTCATACAATTTCAGAATCGCCTCCCCACTTAATCTGGTTCTTATTTTATAAAAATTTGATGGTCCAGAATTTCAACTATTAAGTGGGAGGACCAAACAATTACCAAATTATATGAAAATCGATATACTAGTTTATTTTTTGATGATCTTTCCATCCATACGGTTGAAAATTTTTAAAACTCTCTAAATAATCAAATAGGAGGTCATTTACTTATACAATAATAAAATTAAAAAAAAAAAAAATTTCACTCACCTTAATCCCTCACCTTAATCCCTCACGTGAAATCACGTGAGGGATTGAAATGCTGGATTTGGTACTACGGCCAAATCGGCCGTAGTACCAAATCCCATGGTTACGGGAGTTGTAAATACAACGTATTTACAAATCCATATAAATCCCGTCAACCAAACACCCGTTTTAAAAAGCAACTGGATTTATGAATACACTGGATTTGGAATCCAGCGAAACAAACAGCCCCATAGTGTCATGTCATCTCGTTTTGATGAACTCAAACAGGGTAATTCACGAAAGAAAAGATAGAGAAATTAAAGAAGTCTGACTTTTCCCTTTTTTTTAATATATATATATATATATATATATATATATATATATTAAAAAAACAGATATTTAAGCGGATATTATTTAATTTAGAATTAAGTTATTACAATGATCTCTCAATGAATCGGGTGATTACAAAACAGAGTCGTGGATAAACAATATATTTTTTTATAAATCATTAATAGTATTAATTTTTTCATATTATTCTAATTTGATACTGCACATTTCTTGAAAAAATATTTACAAAAAGGGGAGATGAAACACAAAAAAACACCTGATAAAAATGAGAAAGCCATAGGACTCTTTGAATTATTATTATTTTTATTATTATTTTTATTATGATCATGTAACAAAGGTCCTATATAACACTCTATTAAAACTTTTTTTGAACTCTTCAATTTATAAATAAATTATTATTTATCTATTTAAAAGAAACAAATATTTAATTAAGTTGAACGATTATTTAGGTTGTTCAGTGTTCACTGACCCGATAATGATTGTTGATGTATATGAAGTCAAAATAGAACAGTGTTGCATTTGTTTGGTTTTATATATATATCCAAAGGGCATCAAGAAAAAGGGGGTGCAGGTTTGGACTTGGTATTCTTCTTTATCTTGGTGGGTCCAACCATGTTGGACCGTGTTTCAGTAGACGTGTGGGTGTGAAGTGAAGGAGTGTGATGTGTCACAGAACCGGTATTTGGTTCTAACTTTTCCCACTTTTACTTTAAAAACATGCCTGAAATGATCCTAGTGATGGATTTCCGGCGATTCCCGCAGGGGCAACAGCGGCAGCGGTGATGAGTAGTGAGAGTGGGCGTCCAAGTGGACACACAGCCGAGAATCAAATCCTTATTTCCCAATAAGAGGATTCCCACTGACCACTAATAAAAAAAGAACAGGAATTTGGTTTCATCGAGGGGAATGTGCATATTCCAGTGAAGCATACATCTCTGAAAGTGAGAAAGTTATGTAGCTGGTCAGTTCATGCCCATCAGAAAAATTTAATCAAATGAAAAGACCAGTTTTTCTAAGAGGACAAGCTCGCCGGAGAAAACGAAAATGAAGCAAGAGGAGACTGAAGCACCACCTTCAAGAAGAGAGAAAGATGGCACTAGTGTAGATTTGAGTTGACTCTGGCATGGTGGTGTGGGAAGCCCAGTGAAGAATGACGGTGAAGGAACCCCAAAGGAAACAACCAAAACTTGCACCAGTCCATGAAGAGGTGTGTCGAATGCAAATGCAGTCACGGGCGGCATACCCTTGAGTAGAGAAAACCGACCACCTCTCAAAGCTCTGCAGCCATGAGAATGGAGACTGAAGACCCCACCCGGCCATCACAGGAGGCTGGAGGACCTCTGATGAAGAGGGATGAACTTAAGTATATTTAAATGTAAGCAGAAGACCGACAACCCCTAAACCCTAAACCCTTAAGTAGAGAAAACCGACCACCCCTCAAAGCTCTGTCGCAGAATAGAGACCTGAAAACCCCACCGGTCATCACAGGAGGAGACCGTGGACCTTTGATGAAGAGGGATGGACTGAAGTATATTTTAAATGCAAGCAGAAGACCGACAACCCCTAAACCCTAAATCCTTGAGTAGAGAAAACCGACCACCCCTCAAAGCTCTGTCGTAGAACGGAGACCTGAAAACCCCACCGGCCATCACAGGAGGAGGGTGGATTTCTGATGAAGAGGGATGGATTGAAGTATATTTTAAATGCAAGCAGAAGACCTCACAGAGTAACGACACAAAGCCAATCTCGGAAGGAACTACCTCGTTGGAAGCATGGGAGGTCCCCCATGATGTGAGAACTACTCAGTGGGTGGAGGAAGTGAGAGAACTATCTCAGGCTAGGACATTGGATGAGAGATTTCAAATGACAAGAGGTTTGTCGCCGTTGCAAAGGAGAAGAACACCGGAAAAGCACCTGTAGGCAAGTCTTGCCAGCGTGAGCGAGGTGCGATGCTCCAAAAAAGGGCAAAGACCCAATTTGACCGAGAACCGGAGCTCGGAGAGATGAGGAACCTCCCTATGCAAGAGAACTAGCAAATAGTGGAGGTATGACTGCCGGATCCCCTTGCAAGAAGACATCGCTAGAGAGGGAACGGTCTGACAAAACGACAAAGGGAAAGGGGAAGATCTCGATGATGATGGATTTGCAAGATGCATGGGAAGCTAATCCACTCATGAGCAAGGAGAAAAGGCATCAGAGAGAGAGATGACCATTCATCAGAGTGCTCAACCGGAGCAGGGAGAGGAGATACATTATGTCTCCCTATCTCTAGACACAAGAATGATAGAAGGGAAGCTCAACCTTCGATCATATTCGATCACAACTATCATCAAGATAGTCGCAGGGCTAGCTGACCACAGATTAGTTCCTAGGGTGATGGCAAATTAAGCGATTTGTGCTGAAAAATCCAGGATGGTGAAGCCCCTACATGATGGGAGAATGCTAGTGGGCTTCCCGTCAGAAAAGCTAGCCAAAGAAGTAGAAAAAATGGTGTACATAAAGCTTTTGGGCTTCAACCTCCAGTTCCGGTCGTGATCGCTGGATCTTGACTTGCTGGGGAGCGCAAACGGAGAGGTGCACTGGGTCAACGTGAAGGGTTAGTCCCTCTTCTGCAAACACCAGGATACAATTGCAAGGATGTTGAAGATCGCAAGAGAGCTGGTCTATCTGGATGGAGACGATGGGCTTTTCACCGATGAGGCTATGGTGGTGTTACAGATCCATCAGGGTCAATGGCTCCCCTGAGTCGTCAAATGCAGCTAGGGTCACAAATGCTCAAGGCTTTGTAAGTGAAGCAAATTGAGCTCTACGGAATTTCGATCTTTCGAGCTGAGCTCGAGCTTCAATTTCGAGCCGAGTCGAGCTCAATCGAGCTTAGCTCAAAAGCTCAAAATTTAATATTAATATATGAATAAAAAATTTAATATTTAGAATTAATATATAATATATAATATAAAAATAATTATTTATAAATAAGTTTTTAATTTCTAGTTTAATCAAGTCGAACTCGAGATTTCAAAATTATAATTAAGTTCTTAATTTCGAGCTAAACCGAGCCGAAGCTAGATCTATCAAAATTAAAATCAAACCGAAGCTCGAGCTCGAGCTAGGCTATTTCGAGCCAAATTCGAGCTGAGCCCAACCAAATCAAGCTCGGCCCGTTTACAACCCTAAATGCAGCATAGAGAGTTGTTGCCACACAGTGATAGTGAAGGTTGAGAAGGGGGAGAACCCACTGTCTTGAATGAAGACAACTGGTGACATCCTCAAAGATGGGCGGCGGAATTTGAAAACAAAGGTGGAGGAGGGGAGGAAGGAGTCGGGGCCACGACCGGCGACCCCCCCCCCCCCCCAACATGGGTTACTGGGTTGGAGAGTTACGTGTAAGACAAGCCTCATCTGTTAGCGATCGTACCGCAAACGCTTAAAAGAGCACAATTGTGGTCAAACCCTAAGCATTTTTGTCTTCTCATACGAGGGACATGGCCTACATGGTGCACCACCTAGACTCTCACATGGCTCAAATGGAATGAAGGACAGATACATGAGATACATCTTATGAAATCCTAGTGCAGCTTTGACAATGTGACAACCTTGGAGGGTGCTTTTATCCGAGCTGCACACGCGTCCACAAAGGAGCAGGTCTCCCACTCGGTGCTTGTCGCTGATGAGGTAACACAACAACACACGTCAAAGGGCAACTTGATGGTTGTGGCGAAGCAAATGAAGCGAGCCTATATGTCCCAATCTTCAGAGCAGTGCGTGAACACGGGGGGAATCCGAGGAATGAAAGCACAGGTGGACACGACATCCATGATGGGATCGGCTCAAACATGGAGGCACATGATGCGATGGAACCGTAAGTGTACGGGTTGTATCAAGTAATAAAGTGGACTATATATTAAAAGTCGGGTATCGAACCTAAGGGAGATGAAAGTACTAGTACCCACTATTTATTTACTATCTAGTCGATGCAAAGGGTGGTTGATTATGCTAATTCTAAACTAATTAATTTGAAACACAAACAAGGGAATCGAGTGCTCTTGAAGTTAAACAATCATAAAAGAGGGATGTTCGGATAATTGGATTCCCCTTGGACTTCTAAAGGATGAATGCTCTTCTCTATCTCAATTACTTGGTTAATTCTTGGCCAAGGTTGCTTTCACTCCCTCATCCCGAGGTGAGTTACTAATCCTAGTGCCCTTACCGATTATGTTCTCGAACCTATGCCTTGGAGGGATTATGAGAATAATATATCTAAAATACTCACTCTCCTTAGTACCCGGGTTCCCGGTATACTCACAATCCCCTCTATTGGAGATGGTCTACACACGGGGAGGCGTTCACTTTTTCCCCCATATGGACTATGAAAATCCCTCCGGGCTCTCGCAATGTAGAGGGATTCACTCACATTAAAACATCCAATAGACTCAAACAATATAACTAAGCAGTCAAAATAGAGAAATAACATTGATTAAAACATGTCCAAGGGTTCACCAATCATCCAAGTATCTACAAAATTAGCCCTTCATAAAAGAGGGCAACAATCCAAAACAAAGATGAAAGTAATCAAGAAAGACATGGTAATGAAAGCTTATGCGATCACCGTTGATGGCTCCTTGATCCTCTTCCTTTGATTTCCCCTCTTCTTGCTCCAATGGCTTGAAGGAGATGATCCCCAAGCTCTCTCCAAGATGAGCCTTCCTTCCCAACCAGCTATCATACGGGTCATATACTGGCCCGTATTCACTCCAGGGGCCAGTATACGGCCGTATGTCAGCCCGTATGCTTGCCCGTATGGATTCTTCTGGGTACTCTTGGGTCCCGGCTTCTCTCGAAATGTTTTCTTTCCTCCGGGGTCCTTATGTCATGCCCTGTTGATGAAAATAAATACATTTTAATTATCGGTGGGCTAAAAGTCTTCACAATCACATGCCAAGCATATAAGAATATAGTATAAAATTATGCTCAAATGAACACTTATCCAATATCTCCACACTTAAAGGTTTTCTTGTCCCCAAGCAAAGAAAATCAATCAAAAAAAGAAAATATAAGTGTTCATCCTCTTGGCCATAGAAATTATACATGAATTCCATTCCAAGTTCACCATCAAAATTTGCATTCTCCTATTTCCACACCGGGACCTAGATTGATCTTGGGTCTTGTTTCATCGCGGCTCTAGATGAACATCTTCACTCCACATGTCATGTTCTAAAGTCTTAGCAAGACAAGTATACCCTCAATGGACTCTAGAAGATCCTTGAGACCCTAAGTTTCAAGACAACCAACCCTTTATATATTGAGCAAATGGTAGACAAGTTCGAGAAGCTTTAAATTTTTTTTTTTATGGGTAGGGCACCCGGGTACTTAGAGGGTTACAACTCTACCTAGATGTGTTCATACTTAGAAGTGACTTTTCGAATTGAGGAACACCCTAATTAAGGGCTGGGACCCCAAACTACTTCATCTCAATAAGTAGCGGAACATGTTTTTATTGCTTTAATAACTAAACTATTATGTACATGCTATTTTATTCTTCTCTTACTTGTCCACTAGGCTAAGTTATGAAGGGTTGGAAGCTCTACTAGTACCACGAAGCCTCTTGGAGCCATTGAGAGTAATGCTTAGCAATTAAAGTCAACAAAACATGGCAATGGGTTACCTATTGTTACTAGAAATTTTGAATTTCACAAAGATTTTCTCTAGATGTCCATGGTATGTCATAGGAAAATTCGAAAAATTTTGAGTATTATGATGGTGCACTAAGAATAAAATCATGTGAAAATGAATTTCATCAATAGTTCATTAATAGCTACCTATCTCTACACTTAAAGTTTTGCTATGAGTGTACAAATAAAAAAGATAGGTAGCTACCCATCTCCACACTTAAAATTGTACATTGTCCTCAATGTACGCAATAATTTCAAAATGAAACATGCATGGAGAAAGGTGAACTAAAACTTCCTCGGTTATTTTGGTGTGCCAATTGATTTCCATGAAGTTGGTGCGTGGCCACTACCGGGGGTGTTGATTCAAATTCCACTTCTGCAAAGCAAGGGAAGATCATTATAGCTCTACAAAAGATAAGAGGAAAGCAAAAGAATCTATAAAAGATAAACAAGAGGATGAGTGTAGTAGGGTGATGCCCTTGCTAGCCATACAAGGTGCGCAAATAAACTCATAAATCCACAAAGCAAGAAATATAAAAAGTGCATAATAAAATGAGTCTCATCAACACAAATGAAAGAGATGTGTCCAAGTCCTCAGAGGGCGGGGTTATCTGCTGGTGGTGCCTATGCTGGAGGAGGATCAAACGCTGGGTGCCCACGGATAAAGATAGATAGCTCTGTGAATTAGTCTCCCAAGCGGCGGCGCTGCTCCGTGAGAATCATATCCTGGGTAGCACGAATGTCCTCGATCTGCTCCTCCAGGTGCTCGAATCGGCTCCGGCTCGCTATAGATGGAAGCTCGTCGGCTGGAGGTAGGCTGTCGGAGTCCTTAGAGTCGGACTCCTCATCATCACCAGAACTGTCGGCGCCCTGGCCAATCAATCTGTAGCGGCCTCTCGCATGCCTGACGAGCCCCATCTGACATAGTGTACTCATCCCCAGGGCCGCCATAATCTGAAGTCGCTCCATGTCCTCCGTCTTCTCCTCGAGGCCCATGTCGATGATGATGCGGGTAATGTAGGGCCTTGCAGTGATAGTCCTCAGTCGAGTGTGGGTCCCCTGGTGCACCAAGTAATCGGCGAGTACATATCCTAGATGGATAGGTACCCGCTCGAAAATCTTGTAAAGGATAAAGAGATCGGTGACGGTGACCTTCCCGGTTATGTCATCTCGTCCCGCGATGGAGCGGCTAACGAGTGCATGGATAAAACGGTGGAGCGGATCAGACATGAGGGTATCTTTGTTGTTCCCGTGGCGCCCCCCAAGCTGAACCCAATATCGCGCGTTTTGTAATGATGTGGTCAGGGAAGAAGGTGAGGAGCTCCTGATGCTCCCGAGTGTGGAGGGCCTCCCTGTCGTAGAAGCCCATGAGCAGGGCGAACTGGGTATAGCTCATGGTCCTCTTCTCCCCGAAGAGATGGAAGGAGATCGCTGTGAGGGACCGCTCCTGTATGGAACTCCGATCCTCCTCGAACGCATTGAGGACCTCTAGAGTCGCCTCTCGGAAGGTCTCGTGGTTGATGGAGAGCACTTTGTCCCATCCACCAATCACGAGCATGCTCTGTACCCTGTCCGCGATCCCCAACTGGGTGACTACGCCCCAATCGATGTACCGCGTTCACCCAAAGGGTTTGGCGGCCAGCCTCTGATAACGGTGAAAGAAGCGATCCTCCTCAAACTGAGGTGTAGTGGAGGATCCTTCGCTGGTCCTCCTTTTCTTGGATGCCACAACTTTTCTCGGTATATCTACAAAGAATAATCGAAAAGGAGGTTAGTGCCAACAAGAATTTACGACAAATTAATAGAATAATTCGCATTATGGCCCTCAATGGGCCCTATACAGGTTTCCATACGGGTCGTATACCAGCCCGTATGAGGGCACCTGGGGCCCATATGGGCTGCTATACAGCCAGTATGCATCGGGGCGCGACGACACCGACCCCCATGGCTTACAACCCCTCCTTTACACTTCATTCACATCCTAATCTCTTTCCAAACATCTAGACATGCCATAGATCAACACATTCAAGCAAGAATTTGACATAAAAAGCACAAATCCATTCAAAATGCATCCATTGAATCCCTAGGTTTCTAAAATGGTGAAGATGGAGAATGTCGACCAAGCAACGTATTAGAATGCATACTTAATGGAGAATGATGCCCAAAATCGAAGAAGGAAGTCGCCTCGGCCAGGAGAGATCTCGGATCTCTTGTGGAGAAGGAATGGGGTGGCTAGGTTTTTGAAAAAAAACGAATAAAAGAGTTGCCCCTTTAAAACGCCCCAAACTCGGCTGTATACAGGCCGTATAACAGCCCGTATAGGCACTGGGCGTGTCATACGGCCTCACTGGAGGCTCTATACGGCCGTATAAAAGGCCGTATGGAGCCCTGTATGGGCCTGGGCTTGGCTATGCAACCAATCCAGGACACCATTCGAGTTCTCCTCGCGCTCCCTAATGACAATTATGTATTCTAGGGCTAAGAATGGATTGACAACCAGCATGATGATACAAAATATCATAGAAATGGACACGATACATCTCAATCATTTATTTCAAACACACAATCTAATTAAAGAAGCTTGCAACTAAAAAGAAAGAAAAAGATTTTCAAGAGCTTGGGTTGCCTCCCAAGAAGCGCTTGTTTAACGTCACTAGCTTGACGTACCTTCATATTACCTCACGGGGGTTCAAATACCTTGTAGCTCTCATTGGCTTCTCCTTTAAAGCATTGTCCAAATAAACGCAATCCCAAGTTGGTATACATTGAGCAATCATTTTTGTTCATACCTGGGCTTCCCTTGGAAGTATTGTGAGCCAAAGGTTTCATGCTTACCCCCTTTTTTCCTTCACCTTCTTCCGACATGTTGAAGAAAGATTGAACTTTTGCTTCTTTTGCTTGACTTGCCCCATTTCCACTCTTGATGGAGAGGAGTTCTCTTGGATCTCCTCCGAATGCCTTTCTTGTGTCCCCAAGTATGGTGGGTCTACTATGAGCAAGTCTTCAACACATTCAGAAGTGATTATATCCACGTTGTCAATACAATATGAAGTGTCATCTTGAGCCATTGAGTACCGCATTGCATTGGGCAATTGAAGACAACCTCTTGATCTCCCACCCTCAAAGCAAGCTTCCTTTGTGCATGATCTTCAAGAGCTTGAGCGGTGGTGAGGAAAGGTCGCCCAAGTATGATAGGGACGTCTACCTCATCATCAACATCTAACAAGACAAAATCGGCCGGGAAAACAAACTGGTTAATCTGGACAAGAACATCCTCAGTTATTCCTTTCGGTCTCCTTACGGATCGGTCGGCCAACTGAAGCATCATCCCCGTAGGCTTCGGCTCTTCGAGGCCGAGCTTCATATATAATTTATAAGGCTTCACATTGATACTTGCTCCAGAATCTGCCAATGCCTTCTTAGTGACCCCTTCTCTAAGGATACAAGGAACCACAAAGCTACCCAGATCTTTCAACTTCTTCGGCATAGCTTGTTGGATAACGGCCGAGCATTGAGCATTGAGTGTTACAGCACCCACATCTTCCAATTTCTTTTTGTTGGAGAGGAGATCCTTCATAAACTTCACATATTTAGGCATTTGGGCTAAAACCTCTACCAACGACATATTAATGTGTAGTTGCTTCAACATACCCTTGAACTTTATCAATTAGGCTTCTTCCTTGTCCTTGTTCAACCTCGTCGGATAAGGGGCTTGAGGTTGGTATGGAGGTATGGATGGTGTCTCCAAGGGTTTTTCTTTTCCCTTCTTCACTTGTTCAAGATTAACGACGGGTTCAGAATCTTCAATCTCCATAGGGGTGCTTGCTTGAGGCTTTGGAACCGGGAGTTCCACTTCCTTTCCACTTCTCAAAGTAATGGCTTTACATTGCTCACCCCAAGGATTCTCCTTTGTATTGCCCGACAAACTACCTTGAGGTCTCTCAGCTAGAGACTTGGCCAATTTGCCCAATTTGATTCTCCAAGTTATGAACCGTAGCTTGTAGATTCCGAATTGTGGTGTCATTGTTTTACATATACTTCACAATCACCTCTTCCAAATTGAACTTCTTCTCTTGGGGCTTTGGGGGGTGTTGAAACCCGGGAGGGTACTGTCTTGCTTGTGGATTTTCATAAGACAAGGCCGGATGGTTCCATTTAGGAGCATATGGTCGATATTGACCATCCGGTTGCCTTGGAGTATTCCCCATATACTGTACTTGCTCCATGGGAATCACCTCCGTGCTTGCTATTGGACAGTTTGATGCCTCATGTCCTCCCCCACAAGTGTTGCAATACATCACCGTGACCGACCTTGAGCTATTACCAGTTGTCAATAGCTCAATTTTCCTTGCCAATATATCAAGCTTTTCACCAAGAATTGGATAAGAAATTACAGCTTCATCTATAGACCCCACCTTTTTCACTTGCTTGTCTCTAGTGGACCAATGGGCTTCATTATCGGCCATGTCTTCAAAGATTTGTTCGGCTTCCTCTGGGTATTTGTTCCCAATGATCCACCGGCGGCGGCATCCAACAATTGTCTAGTCGAGTTGTCCAAACCATTGTAGAATGTTCTCACCTTAGCACAGGGGTCTAGACCATGTTGTGGACAACGCTGTAGCAACTCCTTGTACCTCTCATAAGTTTCAAAGAATGATTCGGCGGGCCCTTGCTTAAAAGAGGAGATATCCAACCTTAGCTTTGTGGCTTTGCTTGGTGGGAAGTAGCGGCCCAAGAATTTGTCTAACATCTCGGCCCAAGTATGGATGGACCCAGGGAGCAATGAAGTAAGCCACCTATATGCACCTTCCCTCAAGCTAAATAGAAAAAGTCTCAACCGAATTGCATTATCGGAAGCCCCATTGATCTTGAACATGTTGCAAATCTGAATAAATTTTGCTAAATGAGCATGGGGATCTTCATCGGGCCTCCCATCAAATTGAGCTGTGTTCTGAATCATGCTCATTGTGCTTGCCTTGATCTCAAAGTTGTTCATGTTGACATTGGGAGGGTGAACACTGAACTCCTCCCCAGTATAATGAGACCTCTCATATTCGGCCAATGTCCGTCTTCTCTTGGCCATAATTGGTATTTCCCTTGCTTCGCCAATGATTTCGGTACTAACTAAATTCACCGACTCCGAAGATGATCCCTGAAGTGTTTCATCAATTACCTTTAGTCTCCGGTGCAAGGTTCTTGTTCACCCTAAAAAAAAATAAAAAAAGGGGGAAATATATAAAATATATATATATATAAGCCTTGAAAATACAAAATATCTCAAGGGCCAATATGAAATATTTCATATAAATATTATAATGAAATATATATATTGAAATAGATAGTCTGAGAACACATATCTTGAGGTACTCTCAAATCCCAAGATAGCCCGAGAACACATATCTCGAGGCAATCTTAAATCCAAGAATGGCTCGGAAACACATATCCCGAGGCGATCTTAAATTCCAAAATTGGCCATGAGAACACATCTCGAGACAAAACTCAAATTCCAAAATTGCCCCTGACAACATATCTCGAGGCAAACTCAAATTCCAAAAATTGCCCCTGAGAACATATCTCGAGGCAAAAACTCAAATTCCAAAATTGCCCCCTTGAAAACATATCCCGAGGCGAATCCCAAGATAATCCATCAACACATATCCCAAGGCAAATTTCATTAAAATTTTAAAATCAAAATTTAAATTAGATTTGATCTTATCCCCTTTTGATCCAATCCATTGAGAAGGTTATGATAGTTGGGATTTCACAGGGGTTTTCTGGCCGTGGAGAAAAGCAAGAGGAAGAAATGAGAGAGGAAAGAAGAAGGCAAAGGAAAGGAAAAAGAAATCAGGAGAGGGAAAAAAAGAAGAAAGGGAAGAAAAAAAAAATCAAATCAACGGTATTCTTTTCTTCTTCTCCTTGGAGCTGCCACCTCCTCCATAGCCGCCAAGCAGCCTGCCATGACAGAAGTCGCCACAGAGCCCAAGAAGCAGATCAAGGCAGCCTGACAATGCTACAGGCCGCAAGAGCTGCAGTCAGTAAGCTACAAGACAGCGCCAGAGCTCCAGCAGAAGAAATGGCCACAGCACCAACAGTAACAGCAAGCTACACAAGACGCCAAGCAGCCCGCAGAAGGCCGCCAGCCGCGCCACAAGCAGCCTCAAATAGGCAAGCGCCCAAGAATACTGTAAGGCATAAGCAAGGCTGCCACATTCTCAAAGAAAGTCAAGAAATAGCCACAGCAGCCTCCAAGAAGACAGCAAGTAGCCAACAGCCAAGAATAGTATGCCAAGCGCGCAGCTTTAGAAGCGTAGCGCAAGACGTGCCGCCGCTTACAAGACGCATCTACAAGGCTAGCAAGAAGCAGTAGCTACAGCAAGAAGCCATGGCGCCAAGAAGCGCCAAGGCTGCCACAGCCTCTAACCGCGCCAGCCAGCCAGCCATTACACAACCAAAGACGATCGCAAGGTTGCCAAGAAGCAGCGCAGCCGCGACGCAGCCTGCAAGAAGTACAAGGCACTCGCAGGCGCCAAAGATCAAAGAAGATCGGCCGGCTACAAGACCAGTAGCACGCACCAAGGCAACTAACACGCAGCCGGGCATAGACAGCGGCGCCAGCCGCTGCAAAGAAGAAGACGTGAGCCAACGCTAGCCAGACGCAAAGACGCATAGCCGGCCAATTCCAACATACTGCCCCACGGCGCCACATGTAGGCTCCAAGAAGCGCGCAGTTAACGCAAGCACATAGCGTCTAGGCTCGCACACCATCCCCATCGGCCACAACGCTACGCAAAGAGCCCTAACGCGCATATAGCGCAAGGCCAGCCTACAGCCTCTACGCGACAGCCTTAACAGCGCGCCAGTCGCAGCCACCTCGCCACAACGCTGCAGCAGCCCCAACGCTACTTAACAGCCTCAACGCGACGCGATAGCGACGCCAGCCTCGCATAGCAGCCCCAGGCGCTCACAACACATGCACAAAGGCTCCAACGAAGCGATAGCGCCGCGGCCAGCTTGCATAGCAGCCTTAACGCTACAAGACGACGCGGCGCCAGTGCGAGCCCCACGCGCACAAAGCAGCTCCAATGCGCACATAGCGCGCGCTCAGGCCTGCACAACTGCCCCACGCGCACACAACGCGGGCATAGCAGCTCCAACGCGCGCACATGTGGGATCGAAAATACGCGCCTGGCATCGTGAAGACACCAGACGATACATCGAAGCACAAATATCATATTTTGTTTGTTTGTGGGTTCTTTTATTCCTAATAGAGGCAAGCCTCTATTATTAATTACCTCAGACAGTGTCGCGGGAACCTCCGATTAAGGGCAAAAGTACAAGTAGAGAGGCAATGAATAAGAAAAATATATAATTTCATTTATTTGCGAATCATAATTTTTATTACATATGGATGTTATCATATGCATACATATCATTTATTTGCATATATCTGGCGTCGCCTTGTCTACTTCGCCACTTTGGGATTTGAATTTCTTCAGCTGCTCCAAGATGCCTACTCCGTCACCATCTTCTATGCCACTTTAAGATTTGTATCTGTATCGGTCGCCCCGATATGCGTGCTCTATCGCCGCGCCGAGATGCGTGCTGCTTTTAGATTTGTATCTCATCATCTACTTTAAAATGCGTGTTTCATCATCACATTGAGAAGGATGCTGTTTTAAGACATTATCGACGCCTTAAGATGAGTGCTTCATCGCCACCTCAAGATTCGCGTCATTTCATAATTTGGATTTTGTCGGCCACCTTGGAGACTTGTGCTCCATAACCGCTGCAAGATTTGGAGATTTGAAAATTTCATATTGTGACCTTGCGGATTTGGAAATTTGGAAAATTTGAAGTGACTCTGCAGCATATTTTCTTATTTATCTCTTTTTCATGTTTATCTCTTTTTCATGTCATGGAGGCAAAGTCCAACCATCCGTAAAGATAATCACTGTATACGAATTGGAGAAAACCATATTGATTATGGACTTTCAATTTAATAGCATTGTGATCTCTGCATCTGTCCATCCCAAAGGAGTAGGTGCCGCAGATTTCATCTCCATTGGAGTTTTCAGGCCGGAGTTATGAATTTTTGAAAATGGGCGATCAGCATGGCTGGTGGCAGAAATGCTGAAATTGACCCTTTCATTTATCAAAATTCGCGCCGACTGGGCCACCGAAAGGGTTTGCTCTGTATATGACTATTGAAGATCCAGATATCTAATTTCCAACGCCATAGATTTTATCTCAATCAGAATTTTCTGACCGGGGTTATGAATTTTTGAAAATGGGCGATCAACATGGCTGGTAGCAGAATTGCTGAAATTTACCCTTTTATTTATCAAAATCCACACCGATTGGGCCACCGAACGAGTCTGTGTTGTATATGACTGTTGAAGATCCGGATATCTAGTTTCCAACACCACCAACCTTGCTTCAATCAGAATTCCCAGGCCAGAGTTATGAATTTTTGAAAATGAGCAATCAGACAGAATTTCAGGAATTAATCTGTCGGACTACAAAGATCACCCTTTTTCCCCATCAAAGTACGACCTACCGACCGCCAAAAGTATCTCATCGTACATGATTGTTGAAGATCCGGATGTCTAGTTTCCAGCGCCACAGATCTCGTCTTAATCGGAGTTTTCGGGCAGGAGTTATCAAGGTTTGAATGTGGGCTTTTATAACAATCATTTCTGCAGCAAAGAAGGAATGTTCCTCTTAATATTTATCACCAGAAATATTAACCAGTAATGGGTTTTTTCAAGCATTTCGTCAAGCATTAAAGAGGCATTTTACATAATTGAATATCTGGCAATCCTTTAAATTATCCCCTTTTTTTATAACATAACTTACAGCCATATGTTCTCAATGGTAATAATAAGAACAATGCCAATCGACAAGGTGGTTTGTCTTTTCATCAAATGCCATTCTATATAATGCTTGTCCACTTGTATCATCATTCCTTGATCTTTTTAAACAACTTCAAACCTGGCAAATTTAATCTAGATCCAATATGGTGTTTGAGTCACTGGATTCTGAGGTTAGAACAATTTGAACATCTTTTCATTTCAATTGTCTTAGTATACCAAACTTGCACATTGTACCAATCTCACAGAAAATAATATTTAGACCCTCTGGAGATCAATGAGGAGGAAATAAAAAAAAAAAAAAAAAAGACATTCCATGTGATGCATCCTCAATTAGATACACTCCACCTTCAGTGACTTGGTTCAGAGCACCATTGGAGATCCCCGTTGTGGCATTCCATCAAACAACAGACATGCATGTTATGTTATTAGAACACTTTACCATTGTGCTTATAAATCAGCTTTCAAAAGTACATTTTACAGCAATGAATCATTGAATCCACATAAACAAATCATCATATGACCTCTATCTCATACTCTCACCATCATAATTTAAGAGGAAAGCTTTTTATGTTTTTTTTTTAAACTACAAGTAGTACTCTATTATTATCCAAGGGCCCAGCTTCATGGAAGACTTTGCACATTTCATCCCACCTGGAGAAAGCTTCCGCACTCCCATAGATTCATATCTTCAGAAATGGACTTTGCTCCTTTTCCTTAAATCTAAGCTTGCAAAATTAAGTAAGTCCCACTCTCATCAATAAGATCTAGAAATACACTTGTTCTCCCTGCGCGGCTGGGAATCAGAGAGTTCCCCGTGAGAGTTGATTTCATACAAAGAAGGATCACATGTAGTCGATGTTGGCGATAAAGGATATAAGCATTGATTTCGTTCAGAATTCATATGTATGATCTTAAGCTTCTTCTCCGATGAGTGATGACAGTAGGGAGGCAGGGAAGCTATTATATAGCTTATGCCTTTCTTCTCCGGTGACGACGGACAGCAGGGAGGCAGGGAAGCTATTATATAGCTTATGCCCTTCTTCTCCGGTGATGACGGACATCAAGGAGGCAGGGAGGCTATTATATAGCCTGTGCCTTTCTTATGGTGACAGCGAGATGAAGGTGGCAGCGGCGATGATCTTTATGCGGTATTACGGTTTATGGACGGACCCAAGTCTGTCTCCTTCGGCATGGCCATTAGAGACAAACTTGGTCGTGTCCGCAACCGAAAATACCTCTCTCTTTTTTTCCCCTTTATTTATAGAATCAGAGAGGATTAGATAAATGATAAATCATAATTTAAATTTTTATTTGATTTAGATAAATCAAGTTGATTTGATTTGATTTGTTTTTTTTTTTTTTTTTTTTGAGTTTTGATAATATCATGATTTAAGTTCTGATTTGATTGATTTTTTTTTTTTTTCCCTTTCTTGATTTGGCCAACATTCAAATTTTGATTTGATTGATTTTTTTTTCTCTTTCTTAATTTGGCCAACATTCAAATTTTGATTTGATTGATTTTTTTTTTCTTTCTTGATTTGGCCAACATTTAAATTTTTGATTTAATTGATTTTCTTTTCTTTCTTGATTTGGCCAACATTTAAATTTTTGATTTAATTGATTTTTTTATATTTTTTTCTTGGCCAAGATCAATCTTTAAATTTTAATTTGATGAGACTAATTTTTTCTAAATTCATCCAAATTTTGATTAAATTTGATTTTGATTTTTTTTTATTTCTTTTTTTTTTTTTTGGGGAATTATATTTATATTTTCCCATATTGCCTCAGGATTTGTTCTCTTGGATTGTCTTGGATTTGCCTCGGGATTTGTTCCCTTGGATTGGCTTGGATTTGCCTCGGGATCTGTGCCCGTGGATTATCCTAGGATTTTTGTGTCCTTGCCTCGGGATATGACAGGATACATATTTTTTATTTGAAATTAAAATATTTTAATTTCAACACATTTCAAAAATATTTTATAATATTTCATTATTGGCTCGTTTCAAACATTGGCATCTATTATTTTCAATGTATATATATTTTATATACATTTTTTAGACACAAACAGCACAATGCGCGCTCAGGCAAACAAAGCAAAGGCTATACAATAGCCTCCCTGCTATTCTTATATCGGCAAGAAAAAGCATAGGCTATACAATAGTCTTCCTGCTGCCCCTATATCGGCAAGGAAAAGCATAGGCTATACAATAGTCTCCCTGCTACCCTTATCGCCTGCAAACAAAGCATAGGCTATACAATAGTCTCCTGCTACCCTTATCGCTCGCAAACAAAGCATAGGCTATATAATGGCCTCCATGTTGCCCTTATCACTAGCAAAGAAAGCAAAGATTATATAATAGTCTCGTTGCTGCCCATTGTCTCCAAAGACAAGGCAAATGATAAAAATGAAGGAGCAACAGCTTCACAAAAAAAAGGATGGGAAGTCATAGTTTGAAATCCACCTACTTAGAAGCCAAATTTACGACTTCACTTGACCATCCTCCATTCAAACGGTGATAACTTTTGATAGGAAACTTCGATTTCAAATGAAATCATGCGGCATTGGAAATTAGATTTCCAGAGCTTTCCAATCATGTATGGTACATTTCCTATCAGCAGCCCAGTTGGTACAGATTTCAATAGAAAGAGAGACCAGTTCCTGCAGTTCTGTCAGCTCGACAACCTCTCATTCAACTGCTGATAACTTTTGGCTAGAAAACTCCGATCGAGATAAAATATCCGGCATCGGGAACTAGACATTCAGGACTTTCTACCCATATATGGTGTGGCCCATATTGATGGTCCATTTGGTACAGATTTCAATCACAAGGTAGGGTAGTACTGCCGTAAGTTTATGGGCTATTGGCGACCATGACGCGGCAATACTACGACATGAATTCAAAGGGGACGGCGAGGCGGAAGGCGGCATTCCTAAATAATAAAATAAATAAATAAATAAATGAACAAACAAATGATATGTATGAACATCTCATGATGATATCCATATGTAATGAAAGTTATGATGAATAAAAATCATTTTTCATATTGTGTTATTCATTGCCTCTCTACGTGTACTTTTGCCCTTAATCGGAGGTTCCCACGACTCTGTCTGGGGTAATTAATAATAGAGGCTTGCCTCTATTAGGAATTGAAGAACCCATGATAAAAAAAAATATGATATTTGTGATTCGATGTATCATCTGGTTTCTTCTTTCACAGACACGATGCCAGGCGCGTATTTTCGATCCCACAGTTCTCTTAATCTCACTATCAACTTCAAGCACTCCTTTAGAATTCTTCCGGGTTATGCAATTTATACCTCGCAAGATATTCAGAAAATGAAGATTAGTATCCAAAATTCCAATGAAATGAAAAACAAAACAAAATAAAGAAAGTAAAGAGATAAATACAAAATGACTAAAGTAGTAAATTCCTAGCTTTCGTAGTAATCCAATTCTCCCCGGCAACGGCGCCAAAAACTTGATGCGATATAACCGCAAGTGTACAGGTCGTATCAAGTAATAAAGTGGACTCTTGAAAAGTTGGGTATCGAACCTCAGGGACCGAGAAGTACTAGTACTAACTAGTCATCTATTATCTAGTCTAAACAAAGATTGGTGGTGGTTTGAACTAATCTAAACTAAGAAAACCTAAAAATTGGATATCACTAGTGACGGGAATGAATCTTGGGGTAAATCAATAATAGGAAGGGGGTATTTGGGCAATAAATCCCCCTTGGGTTCTCATAAAGATAGATAGGGAATGTGAAGATCACTAGTTGCAATAGATTAGACCAAGGGTTCCTATCGTGCTTTCACTCCCTCATCCCGATGTGAGTTACTAATCCTAGTGCCCTTACTGATTATGTTCTTGAACCTATTTCTTGAAAGGATTATGGGAATAATTCATCTAAAGGACTCGCTCTCCTTAGTACCCGGGTTCCCGGTATACTCACAATCCCCTCTATTGGAGATGGTCTACACACGGAGAGGCGTTCGCTTCTTCCCCCATATGGACCACGAAAATCTCTTCGGGCTCTAGCAACGTAGAGAGATTAACATACATTAAAACATCCAATAGATCTCAATCATGGAAAACAACTAGATAATCATTAACAATCAAAATCAAAGTTCATACATAACCCAAGGGTTCAACATGCCCAAATACCTAAAATATTAGTTCCCCATGAAAGGGGAACACAAATCTAATACAATAAAAGGAGAAAACATCAAAATAAACAAAAATAAACCTCTCTCTGATGTTCCCTTTTTCTGTTGATACACAGATTGGATCGTTGATGATGACTCCCTTCAAGCCCTAGCTTCTTCCCAAGAGGATCCCTTCAAACCCTAGCCATCAATGAACTCCAAGATCTCCAAGACGGCCCAAAAGGTGGCCAAAGGCCAAAAGATAGCTTCCTTAACCCTAAAACATTCCTATTTATAGGGGTTTCACCTTTAGGGTTCGTGTGGGGCCAAATCATGTGGAAATCGAATACAAATCGGGCCTATAAATGAGTCCATATGGGCTTGTATATGGGCCGTATGACATCCCGTATAGGTTACTGGCGGGGTTATACAGTCCGTATGTTAGCCCGTAGGGCTTTCAGGTCCCTCCATACGGGCCTGTATACGTGCTGTATAACAGCCCGTATGGCTGGATTTTGCACCGCGCAGTCTTCATCAAGAACTCGATTGGATGACCAATTCTTGTTGGATTGACCTGAAATTTTAACCGAGTGTTCCTAACTTGCTTTTCTTCAATCTGAACCGTGGAGATTCGATTTAGAGTCCTGTAGATTATGTAATAAATTTCTGATCTTTGCTGCTCTTTCAGGACTGCTGCAATTTTCTCTAATTGCTTCCTTTTTCGCCTCAAATGATGTAGAATTTCTTCCTTTTAATTCTTGAGGCTCTCCAATGCCCTGTTATATAATAGAAGCTTTTTTTTAAGTACTGAAGGGCTATAATTCTTCAAAATTACATACCAAGCATATAAGAATATGATATAAAATTATGCTCAAATGAACACTTATCAGCACACTTGGTATTTGGAGAAGTCACCAACAAGGAAAAGGAGGCTGATGTGGGGAGGGTTGTGTTGGATCCCTATGCTAAGGTGGAAGAGGAGGTTGAAAATTTATGGAAAAAAGATATGGACTGGGGTAACGTGCAAAGGAAGGATGTTAATGTGGGAGACTAGGGAGCTAACAAGGCACTTCCAAATGAAGACGTTGAAGATCCCCTTTCGAGCAAGATGATGTGTCATTCATGTTAGCTTAAGATGATGACATGGCAACCCACGTCACCAACTATGATGATTTGGCACTCCACATGGACGTTGAATGACATATCATGTTAACGTGGCTTTCCACAATGATGATGATGATAACATGGTACTCCTTGATGAGGATGGCATAGCATATTATGATAATGTGCCCTCCATATATGTAGATGATGACAGGCATACCCTCCTGACGTGGCACTCCGCGTGGATGGTGCCATGGCATATAATGCTGATGCATGCCAAGTATCAAGTGGCCTTGACGTGGCACCTAATATAGGTGACCACGTAGCGAAGATTAATCGACGATAATGTGTAACGTGTCTTAAGTGGTTGTCGACAAGACAACCCACTACAATAGGATAGATGACGTGGTTGTCTACGCGTCATCCAACTGAGAAGACTCACTACATGGACCATCCTAATGACTAAGGAAAAAACAAGCAATCAGAAGTAGCTCAGGAGAAGGCCGAATAGGCTAGCAGGCCGAGTGAGAACACAAACCCAAATCGCCAGGGTAAAAATCTTTAAAGGTCACCAAACTATGCTCATATTTCACTTTGGGTACCAAAATTCAATTTATATTTTTTTGGTCACCCTACTTCTATTTGATTTCAGCAGGTACCCAAAGGAACTCGGTGAGAATTATGTGACGTGGTCGCCGAATTAGCTACATGGAGTGTATTCTGATTTGTCACCATCTGATGTGGACTTGTTTTGACCCTCATTACTTAGAAGGAAATATACATGGACAAATAGGAGGCTCGAACCAGCATATACAAGACTGGATAGATTCCTATTAACCAACGAGCAGATGACACAATTCTCACAAATCTAACAAACCCTCTCAAGAGTCTGATCTAATCACACACCAATACGCTTGGACTATGGTAGACATAGTCCCCAATTCTTTGTCTTCTGATTCAACAGGAATTTGGTGACAAAGTAAGGTTTTTTTTCTAGAAATGATAAGGGCATAGTGGCTACACCAGAACTAGCAAGGGGACGGAGCATTCATGCTAGCCAAAAAAAAAACTCGTCACAATGAGATCGAAACTCAAACAATGGCAAAAGAAATTACCCTCAGCATACAGAGGAATAGGAAGATGAGCCTGCTAACAAAAATAGAACTCCTTAACATAACAAAGGAAACTGGGAGGATAACTTTAAAGGAGCACAGAGAAGAGGAGACATAGCTAGAATATGAAAAAATCATCCTCAATAAAGAAGCCATATGGCAACAAAAATCTAGAATAAACTAGCTAAAACAAGGTGACCAGAACACCAAATTCTTCCATGCAATTTTAAACTAAAGAAGAAACAAAAACTGGATATATAAGGCAACTCCAAGAGGGTGAAACCATTATAACAAGTATAAAAGAGATACAGGATAAGATAAACTCTCATTTCAACTCTCTCTTCGAAACGAAAAGGGACATGAGGTACAAGACCTCTTGGGATAGGCTATTCAGGCATAAGGCCCGATAGGATCTATCCCACTTAGAAAATCCATTCCTTGAAGAAGAGATTAAAATTGTTGTGGGTGAACTCGGATCTTACAAGGCTCTAGGCCCCGATAGTTTCCTAATGACCTTCTACCAATAGGACTAGGAATTCCTCAAAGTGGGAATGCTCAAACTAGTTGAAGACCTCTTCCAAGGGAATACAAACCTTAAAAGGTTGATCTGGGCACACATCTTGCTTATCCGCAAAAATAACATACCGATGAGTATTAAAGATTACATACCCAAAAGTCTACTGAATTGCACCATGAAAATCATCACCAAGCTTCCTAGCAAATAAACCGAGAACCGTAATCGGAAACCTAGTGGATAACTTGCAGATTGCTTTTATCAAAGGAAGGATGATACACGACAACATTGTTGCATCTCAGGAACTCATCTACAAGATGAAGCGCAACAACTAAAATGGAACACTCATCAAGTAGACTTTGAGAAAGCCTTTGATATAGTAGATTGAAACTTTCTTATGGAAATACTACAAGCAAGTGGATTTGGCCCCAAATGGATCGGTTGGATCCAAACCATTCTAATGAGATCCAAGGCCAAATTTATTATTAACGGGGGTACCAACATGTTACATAAGTCACAAGAGGGGACTAAGATAAGGGGACCCCCTCTCGCCCCTCCTCTACATACTCGCTATGGACATACTCTCCACTATGCAAGCTAATATATACAACAAAATCCGGATAGGCTCCAACAGGGAGGAAGATATCAAAACTCTACACTACGCGGACAATCTACTAATCTTCTGCATCAGGGAGCTGACCCAGTTCAAGACACTAAAATTAATTTTCCACCTCTTTGAAGGTTTCTGGTTTACGGGTAAATTTCTTTAAGAGTGCAATAATCCCCCTAAAGACACTATGATACACACCCCAGAACATTGCACATATCATTAACTACCCCATCACTACAATATTACCAATCAAATACCTTGGGGTACAAATTACGGGGGATTGCCCAAGAAAGGAAGATTGGGGAGGACTTATCTCTAATCTAAAGAGGAGACTGACCTCCTGGAAAGGAAAATTTCTATCCATGGGTGGGAGGGTCACACTTATTAATTCAGTGCTATCTTCAATCTCTATCCATTGGATGTCTATTTATCGCCTTCTAGAATAAGTGATATCTCAAATAAATGCAATATGAAGGGACTTCCTTTCGAAAAGAGCGAACATAGAAGCATAAGCATATCCTTTGATGAGCTAGCAGAGATTATGATGCCAGTCAAAGAAGCAAGGATTGGGAATTCTGAATCTCAATATTTTTAATGAGGCACTACTAGTGAAGTGGTGGTGGAGGTAGAGGGGGGCACGAGCAGGGTTTTAATAGGCCCGGCCCAAAATCGGCCTGACAAAACCCACAGGGTCAGCCAACTTGGTAAGCCGGGCTAAAAAACCATAACCAGCCCGCTACAGCAGCATACCAATTACTGGTTGGGAAAATCCCAACTTGTGAACTAGCGGGTTGAACTACTAGGTCACCTAGGTTGACCCGACAGGCAACACCATTAATGGCGTTAGAATCCAACGGCTTTTTAAAGCCGTTGGATTTTTTTATTCATTTTTTTTGTTTTTCATTTAATTATATTTTTTAAAAAGTATAAAATAAAAAACATGCGGGTTATGGCCCTGCCTGTTTGTTTTGGGGGGTGGCCTGAGCCAAGTCCGGGTCACCTCAGGGTGACCCGTAACTCGGCGGGTCCGTCAGGTCGGAACTATAGCAAGGTCGGTTCCGGGTCGGGCCCGGAACCGGCCTATGCCCATGTCTAAGTAGAGGTTCCTCATGGACAAGGCAGACTTATGCCTCAAGATCATCAAAGACAATTACTTCAAGAGAACCTTTTTTGATGTCTACAAGAACATACACAGGCATGCCTCTTATTTCTAGAAAGAAATATATAAGGAAGAGGAGCTACCCTACACAATATCATATCCTACCCAGGATATGGATAAATAACCAATGTGTGCTTGACAACTGGATTCTGGGATAGTCCCTGTGGAACCTGATCCCCTGCTACACCTCTTAATCCTGAGAAGGTCCGCATCAATCCAGAAAGCCCTAATTACCCAACAAAGGGGAATGCCCCTTTTCAAACCAGGACCATTTTCACAAGATGAAACCGATTCTTACGAATTGCTACAGTATCACCTAGCAGAACTCCAGAGGGCGGGGAAGGATTAGGTGGGATTAGGGCTGGCAATGAGCCGAACTCGAACGAGCTGAGCCCAGCTCGAGTTCGGTTCGAAATTCCATTATTCAGCTCGAGTTCGGCTCGAGTTCGAATAATCTTAAAATTTTAAGTTCAGGTTCGGCTCGAAACTACAAGTAGAAGTTCGAGTTCGATTCGACTACTATTTGAAAAAATTTAAAATTTATTAAATTTTTTTAAATTTCACTTTAAAATCCAAGTGGAGCTCACTATTCTTTCTTTATTAGAGGGAAAGAGTAAGCATTGAGCTTCTTTCCATGAGGCTCCATTGTTTTTATAATGGAATTTGAAAGCTCTCTTGCTTTGGTCTCCGATGTGGGACTAAAGTGAGGAATGGATCATTGTTTTGCTCTCACACACACTCTCTCTCACACACACAAACACACACACACACACACACACACACACACACACACACACACGTCTGCACTTTCCCCCTCTCTCTCACAGACTCACACTGTCACACACACAGGCCCATTATATGTATATGTACAGTAATATATAATATTATATATATTTATTTATGTATATAATTTATATCATTATTACATTTATATATATATATATATATATATATATATATATATATATATATATATATATATATATATAATTATTATATATGTATTCTAATGATATGATAATTTAATAATTACATATATATATAATAATTATATAAAATATATACATAAATATATATATATATATATATATTCGAACTTCGAACCGAACTCAAACGAGCTGACTCTGGCTTGAGTTCGACTCATTTATTATTCGAGCTCAAATTTGGGTTCAAGTTCAGTTTGTTATCAAAATGATCGAACCGAACTCGAGCCAATATCGAATCGAACTCGAGCTGCTCACGAACAGTTTGATTGTTTGCCAGCCCTAGGTGGGATGGAAACTAACAAGCTCCACCATTTTTTCAATAAAATCCAGCTACCGATTCGGGGTGGATGGATGCATCAAAAGCGACTTGAAAACAAACTTCTAGAAAGCACCATGCCCCTTGAAAATCAAACTATTCACATAGCTGACAAGAGAAGACTGAATACTCACACTGCAAAATCTACACAAATGGAATTGAAAGGGTACCCCAAATGACATGGTTCCTATGTGACTCCGCCGATGATATGGTGGCACATTTGGTGCTCACATGCCCTTTTGCACAAAGCATATGGGAACATTAATATTGCACCATGTACGGAATGGACTCCTCCTAGAACACTACACGAGATATGGGCCCAGGTTCTCTTTCGAACAAGGTGCATAAGCCCTTGGAGAGAGGATGAGAACTTACAACGATGGCAATCATATGGAATATATGGATAGAAAGAAATAGACGATGCTTTCAAGAAAAACAACTGATTTTCTTACAAATTATTAGTGATGCTAACTTCATATTATATGTAGCTCATCCGCCAAAGAGATTGAAACTAAAAGCAACCCAAGCCTTGGTTAAATGAGGCCTACAATTCATAGCAGACACCACACTGACATTGGAGGGGGAAGAAGGGCCATCTGGAGGCAAATAGGCATAGCCATGACACGAGACTTTGTTTTTTTCTTTTCCACTATACTATCTTATGTAACAAGTGCCTGCAAGTATCGTAACTGAATTTACCTTAAAATAAATGTAGTTCATCCACTTTTTCAAAAAAAAATTATCCCAGTGATTTAATTTTAATATTTTAAAATTTAAGAAGTTGTTTATAGAAATTAAATTAGAATTAAGCATAGTATTAAATATAAACTAGGATTATAGTAACAAGTTTGACTGCTTGATTTAATTATACATCATATTAAAACATATCTTATGATTAAATTTCAATATTTTCAAAATTCAATAATATTATAAATTTTCATTTTACATATATGATTAGATAATATTTTTTAAGTTATAAACTTTGATAATATGGATCAATTTATGTGCCAATTTTTTAAAAAATAAAAAAAAAACATAGTAAAATTTATGAATTATTATTATTATTATTATTATTATTATTATTATTATTATTATTATTATTATTATCATTTTGATAAATGTTGATAAGATAATTTTTGTGAGAGAAGATGAGTTAATCAACTTTCTTTGTGAAAATTAATTTATTAAAAAAATATTAGACCAAAACTAATTATAAAAGTCACTATCTTGGTCAAAATGGAGGTTTGGAATTTTCTCTATTTTTTATAATTTTTTGTGAAGCCTACTTTTGGAAAACCCACATAATTTTTCTTAAAAAAAATATTTTTAATGCAGCCGACGTTTAGATGTAGACCTAAGAAATAATTTCTAGGTGCATTCATGTACTACTTAGATATGACCTTTCACTCATCAGATACACCAAATTTTGGAACTAAAATGAACTAAATTTAACCCAATTCAAAAATATGTGGACCTAAATAATAATATTTGGGTGCATTAATTGCCAAATAGGTGCAAATTTTCATAAATTAGATGCACTAAATTTTCTCTATTTATTTCTCAACACCCGGTGCATTTATGTACCAAAGTAATATTGGTTTTTTTTTATTCATTATAGTGGAAATTTGGACATTACTTAAATCTTCGGTTAAGAATGTGAACATTAATAGTCGGTTAGGAGAGAAAAATTAAAGGGGTTTATTAAGTATGGATATATCTACATTAGTGTGATGTTTTTTTCTATTTAATCACAAGGGCAACACTGAAACTAATCATGTGGTGTGTTGCTTGGTTTGGAGATATTTGTTCAACCTTTTTTATGGTGAATTTCTAGGAGTTTTTTTTTTTGTTTTTTCATAAGACGACAAGCACTCTCCCGAGGATATCGTTAAGGGACAAACATCCATATACAGAACACCAAAGGCTCACACAACGCGGAATACCCAAAGGCTTACGCACAAATGCCCTCATCCCGTGTGGGGATTCACACTTGGGACTTTTTCATGAACGAACCCCTTAACCGGGGACTCTGGTACCACAAGCCCTGGAGGCCTTTGGTTTTCTAGGAGGTTTTTATACAGTCCTTTAGCTCAATTTTTTTTTATTTATTTTTTATTTTTTTTATAACAATGAATGATAATTGATTCATCAATAGTTATTTAAAAAAAAATTAAAATCACTTTCAGACTATATGTTGTTAATTATGTTATCCTATTGACTTCAACGTTTAGTAACAATTCTGCAAAAAATATATTCAGTCAAATATTCTAGAAGAGAATCAATTAGGTTCCATAAAAAACAATGGGAAAAATGAACCCATGAAATTGACCCAATTGCTAGTGGAATCACTCTTCTAGAATTTACAATATAGTATGCAATCATATTATGACATTTATTTATACTTCTCACATGCAAGGTTTTATAGATGATGATGGTATAGATTATTCTAGTGTTGACCAACAACATTACTTTAATAACCTTTATGTATGATTGAACTTGGAATTTTCTCACACTTGATGGCACACACACCAAAGAATCACAATCAAACAATAAAAATCAAAGGAGACATATTGGCAAAGTGACCACTCCATTAAACGTTGACGTTAATACAGAAGACGTTAAAATTAGGTTCAGAGACACCACTTCTCACTTTAGTCAAACACTTGCTAATTAAATGGGACCATTTTCAGAGCTGTTTTTTGTTGACCAACTCATGGTTAGCTAGACATGCAAGTCAGAAGCCACAAAATCAGTACATTTATTTACATACCAAAATGGTAATTATTTTTACACTCTTTGTTAAATTAAGATTCATATATATATATATATATATATGCATGTCCCGTTCAGTAGTAATCTCAGATGATTTGTTTTTAAGAGAAGACCGACACCTGAGAAAAAGAAGATGTTCATGTCTTAGAAAATTCTTTTCTCAGTCACTAGTTCAACTGAAGCATATCTCACCCGTTGATCACGATCAGTCCAGATCTCTAAAAGAGATAGATCTTGTTATCAGCAATATATATATATATGATTTTCTTGGGGATATTGACATGATATACATGGTATAGAAAATGGTATAAATTAAATACAAGAGGATGGAGAGAATAAGGTTCAAAGAGTGTGAAGTTATTATTATTATTATTATTATTATTATTATTATTATTATTTTGGATAAACCCTAGTTTTGGTCCCTGTACTTTAACCCAATGTTCATTTTCGTCCCTATATTTTAAAAATCTTTGATACTGTCCTTATACTTTGGGGTTTATGTTCAAAATCGTCCCTAGTGTTGATGTTGCAACACATGTGGCTAGTATTTCTAACATAACGGTTTACGTGGCAAGATTAGGATGACGTGGCATGACAAAATGGACTTCGAATAAACTAATGTTTTTTTAATGATGATGTGGCATGTCACCTGGAATAAAAAATTAACCGTATTCAGTTCATATGCCACATGTGCTGCCACATCAGCATTAGAAACGTATTTGAACAAAAACCCCAAAGTATAAGGACCATATCAAAGATTTTTAAATGACAAGAAAGGAAATGAACATTGGATCAAAATACAAGGACAAAAAATGACTTTAATCATATTTTTTTTGACATAGGCCATGAAAACCTCCTTAGAGGGCGTGTCAAGAGACATGGCTTTAGGTGACATATATCCTTGACCCCTCACGGTGCGTATAAAGATGTGGAGACTCGAATTTGGGAGCTTTGTGCTCACCAAATAAATTACCCAAACTACTTCCCCCATTTACGGGGGCCGGGACTCGAATTTGAGAGCATGCTCAACCAAACGAATTACCCAACGCACATACTCCGAGATACCACTGGACCAATGGTCCTTTGTTGAGTGTCAAGTAATTGATGTTTAATTTTTAATAGGTTCATGATTTATCCATTTTATAAAAATAAAAAATAACAAAAAGCCTAAGGTGTGTAGCCAATGAAAACTACATCTAATCTTTTTTTTATACAAGTAAATCCTTTATAATCATTATTTGATCAACAACCTCAAAGCCTGAACTGAGAAAACAAGAACCATATATCCATCTATCTTTCAAGCTCCTTCTCACATCTTCAATGGAAGGGAAAGAGATGGTCATGGAGGAGGGTTTAGCAACACAAACACAAACACAAACACAAAGGCAAGCTCATCAACAAGAAAGCAAAGACCCAAAGCACTTCCTGAGTCTCCTCCTCAACTTCACACTCGTCCTCCTCGGCGCCGGCGGCCCTTTCCTCCTGCGCGTCTACTTCATCCACGGCGGCAGCCGGAAGTGGCTCTCAAGCTGGCTTCAAATGGGAGCAGGCTGGCCAGTCCTCCTCCTCCCCCTCTCCATCTCCTATCGCCGGAGACACCAACACAACACCAAGCTCTTATCTATAACTCCCCGGCTCGCCGGTGCATGCTCCGTCCTCGGCCTTCTCTTCGGCCTAGACTGCTACTTGTTCGCTTACTCCTCAGCCTACCTCCCAGTTTCAACGTCTTCAATCCTCTTCTCCACCCAGCTAGCCTTCACCGCGCTCTTCGCCTTCTTCATCGTCCGGCAACGCTTCACTCCCTACTCGGTGAACTCAATTATTCTTCTCACGCTCGGCTCGGTGGCTCTCGGCCTGAAATCCGGAAATGACCGGCCGGAGGGAGTGAGCAGTGCTCAGTACTTGATCGGTTTCGTTATGACTTTGGCCGCCGCGGCGTTGTATGGGCTGTTGATTCCGTTGACACAGCTGGTGTATGAGAAGAGCAAGCTGAAGATCACCTTCCCGTTGCTCATGGAGGTTTCACTGGTCATCTCCTTCTTCTCCGGAGGGCTCTGTCTTGTAGGGATGCTGGTCAACAAGGATTTTCAGGTAAACCAACCTTAACTAATATTTCTTAACTCTTCACGTTATATAACTTTTTTCGAGGGTGTTTCTTTCTTGTATAAATGCTTTTAATTTTATATGATAAAAATGGATGTTTGTGAAAATTATCCTTGAAGAAATCACTCTGCTAGCTTAATACTTAGAATAATAGATTTATAATACTCAAAATTTCTTTATATATATATATATATATATATATATATACATGCAGGCAATACCAAGGGAAGCAAGGGAGTTTGGGCTGGGAGAAAGCAAATACTACATACTGATAGTATGTGATGCAATAATATGGCAAGTGTGCAATGTGGGGCTCTACGGTCTACTCCTCTACGCATCGGCGTTGCTGGCGGGTGTTGGCACTGCAGTGCTGGTGCCACTGATCCAGCTCCTGGGTGTGATCCTGCTCCACGAGAAGTTGGACCAACTAAAAGGTCTCGCTCTTGCTCTGTCTATATGGGGTTTTGCTTCCTATCTCTATGGAGAACACAGGCAGATGAAGAAGATGAAGAAGATGAAGAAGATGAAAGATACTGCTGCACTTGAGTTACCATCACGACAATAGCCATTCCACCATACTAAGATGGTCGTCTTCTATATTTAGTCTCCCACTTTGAAATTAATTACAAATATACGTTACAAAAAAAAATGTATACATGAATGAATGAATACCTGTGTGTGAGAGAGAGAGACCCTTGGATCATTACTTTCCTGTGGGGTGGGTTTGATCATTAAGTATGGTCCAGTGTATGGTCGGTCGAGTCTAAACAAAGATATATAACTGACACTTCATGATATGATGATAATAATTAGTAGGACCACTGGTGCAGCATATCAAGTTGGATATATATATATATATCAAGAGACATTAAAATGGACACTCCTAAATTAAAATAATAAAAAAAATCACTCAAATAACAACCTTCAATAAAAATAAGTAGAAAATATCGAAAACTGACAAAACAGAGTAGGATGAAAAAACACAACTCTGTGTAAAGAATTCAGAAAAATAGTCCTAGTGCCTCCTCACATAGATGGTGCTTGAATTGATAACTGTGGTTGTGTCAAAGTATTGCAAAGCTAAAGCATCCTCCTTTGATTGCCGTAAGATATTTTGCCATCATATTTAATAAGAAAAAAAAAACAAGAAAATGAATTGTCAAATGCACAAAGGTCTATATATTGGCAAGAGATGTACAGATAAACAAAAATACATGAAGCTTTATCCCTGCAGGCAGAGAGTGCGTGCATATCTGAAATATCAACTCCATTCCTGGTTTTGGGAGGATAATTATAATTAATAGTCCAAGTAAAGCCATATGTGGGCATTCAAACACTCAGAATCACTTTACTTCAGGTTCCATAACATTCAGATGCATGCAAGAGAACATAAATAATTACACACCTCTGATAATATTTAATTTATTCTGAAGGATGCTCTGTAAATTTGGAATAACAAATAAGATGGGGTCAATTGTATTGATCCCATCAGCAGTTAATGCGTGGGCAATTTCTCATCACACAGCAAAGATAGGGTGGCAAAGTCAAGAATCTTGTTTGATTAGCTACAAGCTGGAACTCAATTCTTGCCATAAATATTCTGGTTCCTGGTTTTAGGGAGAAAGTTGCTCTGATGGTAAGACATTGAGAAGATGCTGAAACTGTCCCCTAATCTGTATGGCAGCAGCTTGACTATAATCTTGTTTGCAGGCATGCAATCTGCAGGTCATACTTTTGCCAGCAACAAATGGAGCAGAAGTAAGAAACCAAATAGGATGTGTTGCCACCTGTAATGTTCAACCAGTAGATAGCTGCTGATCAAGCCTGTTATTCATTTCCAACATATCCATTGTGCTTAGAGATACTAGCATATATTATAAGACTTGACAATCAGCTACAAAAAGATGATATAAAAGAATCACTTTCAACTTTTCAAGTCCTTTGTCTTATTTACCATATATGATATGGCAAGATCCAAATAGGAAATTATGATATGGCAGCAATAAATCCAAATTAAGGTTTGGTCAAAGTAAGACTACACATTGTTTGGCATTAACTTTTTGGAAGAAAAAATGTTAAACTTTGTTGACTAAAATTTGATTTAATTAAAAGTAATTAAAATAAATAATTTTAATAGAATTTTTATTTTTCCAAATTAGTATTTAATATTTATTATTAATTTTAAAAATTAAAAATATTAGTGAAATGTGAATATAAAAATAATAGTTAATTCACTATCGGCCTCCTAATCGCCATTCCTAATTACCTCTGAGTCCCTCAGCGCTTTGTCATTATTTAATTGCAGGTGCCAAACGCATCGTTCGCTCAGGAGTTGTACCTCGAGATCGATTCTAAGAAAGTCGAGTCACTCAATTTCGAAGCTTTCGAAATGAAGCTGCTTTAATTTGAAAGCTCGAGTTTTAATTTCGAAATGAAGCTCGAGCCGAAGTCGAAATTGACCGAACAAATTAAAGTTCTCGAAATTTAATATTAATATATTAATATATAATGTAAATATTATTAAAAAATCAATAAAATTTAATAAAATTAGTAAATACTAATAAATATTATAATATATGAATAAAATATTTAATATTTAGTATTGGAATATAATATATAATATAAAAAAATTAATTTATAAATAAGTTTATAATTTCAAACTAAATCTAAGATTTAAAATTATAATTAAGCTCTTAATTTCGAAATTTTCGAAATGAAATTCGAAGCTTCGAATTAAAATCGAAATGCCGAAGAAACTTATTCGAAATTTAATTTCAAGCTCGAAGCAAGTTATTTCGAAATTCGACTGAAATTTCCTCACTGCTCGCCCGCTTACATTTCTGTGTGTTTGACTTTAAGGTCCCTGAAAACAATGTCAGGGACCTATAGATAATTTCTCCTATAAATAATAATTTGATATCATTATCATAGTCAGCAGCGAAAATAGAAGATAAGATGAAGACAATTTTATATTAAATTAATCATTTATACTAACATTAAAACAATAAAACAAATACATTGTAAACATCATAACTAAAAAAGTGATTTCCGGATAAGAAATTAATTGATCTGATTAAACTTTAAATTAGAGAACCTTTAGTTTTAAATTCCTTATATTTAAATTTATTTTGAGACATAAGATTTGAATTGATCCATGGTACCAATATTTCCAATTCTACTTTCCACTTAAAAATAAAATATAATATAATTCAAAATTTAAAATTAAACCAACCGGTAACCCGGTAAGGTAATAATTACTTTGGTTTCCAATACTGATTATATTTCTCATGCTTCCATTTTTGTGTATGTGCAATGTATATTTTGTAAATTTTACAAGTTTTTAAAAAGTTTGTATAAATTTTTTAACAGTTTTCTTATTGGGGTTTTAAAATTTTTTTAGTTTTTTTTACCATTATTGATAATTTGATTGATTTCAAAAAAATTCAGAATTTTTATAAGTTTTCTATAGTTTAGTTTTTCCTATTTTTTCAGAAATTTTCTGGATTTTTTCAGATTTTTTTCTATTTTTCACGATTTTTTCATAAATTTTAAGATTTTAAAAAAATAAAGAAAAGAAAACATCTAAAATAGTAAAATAATAATCTGCCAACCAATTGAGGATATGTTTCAATGAAATTTTTTATTTTTTTCTTAAAATATGTATGTAATTCTAGATTTTTTTTGCATGTTCCGATTGTTTTTTCGGATTAAAGAACTATATTATGTATATGCATATTAGTATTAAGTAATTAATTAAAAGTTCATGACACTATTTGTTTTTCCCCTTAAGGGTCCTTGGGGGTGTGTAGGGGTTTTTGTAATAATGTTTTGGTTGTGTGTGTTTTGGGTGGAAAATAGTACCAAATAGTTTTAAGGACTAATAAATAATTTCTCCTATTAATATATATGAAATCTTGGTTGATGATATAAACTAACAACTGACATTAAAAAAATTACTAATAAAATATATTATTATGTTAGTGTTTATATAACAATATAAATGTTTACCTAAACACTTTAAGTAACTATCTAAGCAAACATTTTAAGTAAATATTTATATAATTATTGAAATTTGTATATTTAAAGAAGATGGAAAGCTATATATTGATTTTATTTCCTATTTTTTAGAATTTTATAGATTTGTTTCTGATTTTTTCTGATTTATTTTATGATTTTTCAATAAAATTTTAAGATTTTGAAAGAAAAAAAATATATTTAAAAATTATAACGTTTACAACGCAGATGAGATGCTCCGGGATAGGCGGCCTTTAATCCAACGGTTTGGAGAGCGTGCGTTAAATGAAAGCCAATGCCACTGGCTATAAATTGAATATCTCCCGCTTTCTCTTCTATGCTGTTTCTAGATCGCTATTGATGGTGCATTGATTCCCCTTCTTCTTCTTCTTCTTCTTCTTCCGTTTTTTAGGGTTTTCCGTCTCCGATCTTGGTGATTTCATGCTGTCATTGCGGTTTCGATCGGACTTCTGATGTTTTTGTGTGTTCGATTTCGATTGCAGGCGCTCCCTAACCAGGAGACCGTGGATTACCCTAGCTTCAAGCTCTTGATCATCGGGGATGGTGCCACAGGTTTTGTTGCGATTCTTTTCTTCATATTCGATCCAGTTGTTGAAGATTTTTGGTTTTTAGGGTTTTGGCTGTTCGATCAGAGGTTGTGCTGACTTGTTTTGTTGATTGTATTGTAGGCAAGACGACCTTCGTGAAGAGGCATCTCACCGGAGATTTCGAGAAGAAATATGAACGTAGTCATCTGTTTTTATGGCTGATTTTCTCTGAGTTTTTATTTTATTTTATTTTATTTATTTATTTTACTGATTATGGGTGTTTCAAATGCTGTTCAGCGACCATTGGTGTAAAAGTCGATCCCTTGGATTTCTTCACCAACTGTGGGAAGATCAGGTTCTACTGCTGGGATACTGCAGGGCAATGGAAATTTGGTTGCCTCAGAGATGGATACTAGTGAGTCACATATATACTGGTTTTTTACCTTATTTATTGTTGTTGAGATATGTGCTATAATCTTAGTATTGCATATATATATAGTTAGTGGGTATGTTATTTTAGGATTGCACTAATCTATTGGGCAAATTAGCCATTCAATTGTTCTCATGTCTTTGCCAACATGTTTGAGAACTAAATGGGAGTGATGTGATAATTAGGAGATCGGTTATGTTTATATTTCTATATAATTTGTGCATTATAAGATGCAACATTGGTCCTGCTAGTTAGCTTTTTGCTGTTGATGCTTAAAAAAATGGTGTGTTGATGCCTGCCTATGATCAAAACTTCTCATAATTGTATTGATAGCTTTAATCAGGATTCATAATAGAATACATTGGAAACATCTGTATTGTCTATGATCTGGCTACTAAATCTTGTTATTTCACAAATCAACTAATGTCATAACCATTATTTTATTTTAGGATATATATATATATATAGATATACATATATATATATATATATATATATATATATATATATATATATATATATATATATATATATATATATATATAATGTGACATGAAGAGTCCCTGTGGTTTTACTATAACAATTCAAGTATCTTATATTTTTTATTTTTTTAATGTATTTTTTTTTATGTGGCCATATTACATCCCTTTGTGCTTCTTAATATTTTTTTTGGGTTAAATCTGAACATTTTGTCATGGCTTCAGCATCCACGGGCAATGTGCTATTATCATGTTTGATGTTACTGCAAAGATTACATACAAGAATGTTCCAACATGGCATGAGACCCTATGCAGGTTAGCTTTATATTTTTTGAGAAGTCTGATTGTTTGCTTGTTGGTACCTTGATCCAATTTGAGAGGTAATTGCTATATCCTGGTTTCTATGGGTATCAGGGTTTGTGTGAATATTCCCATTGTTCTTTGCGGCAACAAGGTTGATGTGGAGAACAGGGAGGTTAGGCCTAGAAGGGTCAATTTCCACAGGAAGAAGCACCTGCAGTATTATGAAATCTCTGCCAAGAGTAACCACAATTTTGAGAAGCCATTCCTCTATTTGGCTAGAAAGCTTGCCGGGTAGATGACTGATTAATTCCTTCCCCATTTTCTGTGTAGTTAACATCTTTGCTTGATACTCATAGTAATTGAAAACCATGTTATAACAGGGATCCTAAGCTCCACTTTGTTGAGTCACCCGCACTTGCTCCTCCTGAAGTTGCAATCGATCTGGTTACTCAACGACAGTAAGTGAAACCCAACCTTACCCATCTTCAAGGCCCCTGGTAGAATTAGTTCTATTGTGCACTCAATGTTTTTGAGTGTGCTACACAGAACATTTGACTTATTTAATAGGGCCGGGATGTTCTTTTTGGAGATACTCAGAATATAGACCAGACATATGATTTTTCTATTTACAAATGTGTATTGTGTTTTGCAGATACGAGGCTGAAATAGCGGCCGCAGCAGCAAAACCACTACCAGATGACGATGATGAATCCTCCAGTACCAGATGATGATGATGATGCCTTTGAGTAGATAGATGGGAAGCTCTTTGCTTTTGGTTCTCCAATATTAGTCTGGACAGGACATCACCAGCAAATTCATAGTAGTTTAATTAGGTGTCTGAGTTTTTGCTTTGGTTTAGTTTGGTCTGGTCTTTATGGCGGCTGATTTAATTTATGAAGAGCAGTAGAGTCCAGCAGCGTTGTGTGATCATAAAGCAGTGACTAAATGTGTCCATCTTCCAAATGATCTCTAAACCATTCAAATATTTTTGTGTTTATTTATAAATTTGTTATCACTGGTAATCTATCCATTTGGCCACTTGAAGCCTGTTAGAAAATTATTAACATTAATCTGTTTTTTGGTTTATGGAAATTGCTGTGTTTGTATACAATTCCCTGTTTCTTATTTTATAATTATTATAAACAATATTAACTGTTTTTTTTATTATTAAAGTTGACAAGTGATCTCCTAAAGGACGAATCCAGTTGCATGGAACATCCAAAGACTCATGTGCAACTCATAGAACACGCACACACCCATGTGTACTATGCCCTCCCCTTGCATAGTGGAGAATTCGAACATGGAACCTCCCGGTTGAACACCTCTTATGTAATGGACCCCATACCACTTGACCTCTCATATCGTTGGTCAATATTAACTGCTTTTTAACGCCTGAAAAGACTAAAGATAATGTACATAATTTTTGAATTGTTGGATATTTTCAATAATTATGTGTTTTTCTAGGTTTTTTTTTTTGAGAATTAAATTGAGAGAGTAAGTTGTATATGGCATTGATTGTTTTGGTTGAACAAAAAAATATTATTATGAAAGGATGTTATCTTTCATTGGTATTGAAAGGAACTACAACATGAAAGGATGTTTCCTTTCATTTGTGACCATTTGTTAAAAGATATCCCCTTTCATGAAAGGATGTTACCAAAGAATGTCCCTTTTCATGAAAGGATGCTACCGAGGGATGCAACTTGTGATGAAAACCTTTTGGGACTCTATATATAGCCTAGTTCTATGTGTGACAATAGTACACCAAAAGTCATATTCTCTCACTCTCTCTTTAGTTCTCATTGTTTTTCTCTACATTATCAAAGACAATCATAAGAGTGTTTTCGGGTTGAAACTAATAGTGCAAGTTCGCCTTTCAACAACAATCAAAGGGCTTCATTGTATCCTAAAGGCTGCCCGTTGCAATAATGATTCTAATCAGAGGGGGAGAAATTCGTCTAAAAAAAGCGTTGTCATCTTCGTGCCTTGAAGCTTATTTGGTTCATCTTCTTTTATCTTCCATTATTTTATCTTATTTTTCTAACCATTTTTGTCCTTCATTATTCCATCATATTTTATTTCCAACAGGGTTGGCACTGAATAGTAAAACACCAATATCAACTACAAAATCTCACTCACAAATCACAATTTGATGCACCCATGACAAGAATGTGCTTGTAAAATCGTCATTTTGTAATAAATGTCATAGCTTAACTCACTCAGCAATCAAGCTGATGTGGTGTTATTTTTGTCTTCGCAGAACAAAGTATGAAATAAAATAATGTTATAATATTATTTAATGATGTGGTGTATGCCCTAAAACGTATGATGTTATGAATATTATGTAATTATGAATAAAATAATATCATTATTACACATGCATGTATTATTTGAATATTATTTAAAGATGATAATTTAAATTAGTATGTAAAAACTAGATGATTTATAAATTGACTTAACAATTAAAGTATGAAATCTTTAATTGATTTCACTAGTATAGCTCATTATCATTAAAAATAAAATGGTTTTATCCAAACCATTGATGTAGACGAACATCTATGAGGGCACTATACATAATGAGATTATGTGGGATTGGGATACGATGTGCAATCATTGAAAATTTCCGTTAAAATATTGCATGGTAGAACTAAAAAATTTTGATCAAATGATTGAGAAGAACAAAACATGGAGAATTTGGTAGACATGCCAAAAGATAAAGAAATTGTTGGAGTGAAGTGGATCTACAAGATAAAACATAGACATGATAGGTCTATATTAAAGAAGCTGTTAGGGAGAAGCATTGATCAAACACAAGCTGAAAACAACAACTTTGGGTTGGCTTCCAAGCGAGAGGCAGGTGGGCCCGTTTGGCTCTGGGCGGGACCATTTGGGTCTCTGTTTGCTTGCAGACTGGCCTGTTTGGCTTGCAAACAGGCTTGTTTGCTTCTCTGTTTCTGCAAAATATGCACATGTTCCTGGATCTTGTTTTCCCCTTTCTCTTGTGTACAAAATAGGTAAACAATCAAAACTAATAAGATGATAATCAAAGACACACACAATTTTAGAGTGGAAAACCCCTTCCAATTGAGGGGAAAAACCACGGGACTCCTTAGAGCCTCTTAAACCCTTTCAACTATATCAATTTGGTCTTATCTAGCTAACTAGAGGAATACAAGCCAAATGCATCAGACATACAAGAGAAACAAGCTTTCTCAAGCTACACATGTCATCACACATATAGATGACGATATCACAATAAGCAAAGAAAATGGAGATCAAACCCTATGGATTGATGGAGATACTTGCAAGGAACCCTTCACCTTAATCAAGAGCGTAGTCCGGCACCGATTTGCCTATCTTCTTGCAAACTCTAGCTTCTCCTTCTTCTTCTCCTCTCTTCTTGTATGAATCCCTCAAACCCTAGCTTCTCCAATATGCCACACCAAATTCACATTAGTTGTTGAAAAGGTCCCCCAACTTATGGTTTAACCTAATCACATAACTCTCTTAATGTGGTGGAGGCCCACACTAAGGAAGTTGAGTCTAGCCCAAATGGGGCTGACCCAACCCAACACTATCATCATGTAACAAAGAATCATATGTAACATTCTATTAAAACTCACAAATAAATTATAATTTATTTTTTTTCAAAAAAATTTAATTATGTTTAGATAAAATTAAGTAGAATGATTATTTAGATTTTTCACTGACCCGATAATGATGGTTGATGTATATGAACTCAAAATAGAGCAAAGTGTTACATGCATTAGTATTCGTGTGGGAAGTGGAGTGTCATGTGTCAATGAAAAGGGGAGTGCGACTAGGGGCAGCAAACAATCAAACCGTTAAGTGAACAATTCGAGTTCGGTTTGATATTGGCTCGTGTTTGATTCGATTATTTTAATAACAAAGCGAACTTGAACTCAAATTTGAGTTCGAAAAAATAAATGAGCGAACTCGAGCCCAGAGTCGGAAACTTCGTTTGAGTTCGGTTCGAATATATATATATATATATATATATATTATGGGTTGCATAATTTATTCTTGTTCTTTATTTTATAAAAGTGCATTTATACTGTTTTATTAGTTTTATGTAAAAACCCTTTATATTTTTTTTCCTCTGTTGTGGTTTGAGCTAATCGCTACCAGCCTGCCACCCTTAGAACAGAACGTCTAAGGCTACCTCCCCCCCTTTCTGCCTATTAAAATTTAAACTAATAAATTTTTAAATTTTAAATTTTAAACCATTGGATCAAATGATCCAACTGATCAACATCTCAAATATGGGAATGTATACCCAAACGGGCCAAACACTAACCCTTTAGTTTGCGCCGCTCTCCCTCTCGCTCTCTCGCTCTCTCGATCTCTCGATCTCAACCCCAGCCCCAACCGACGAGAGAGGCAGCTGATCGATCGGGCCGTCACCCTCGCATGGGAGATTGGTAACCTCAGCGTCCCCATCCTCAATAGTGTGTTTCTCCTCTTTTTTTCTAATGAGGGGCATCACATACTTTCATGAGTCGCATGATCCTTCAGCGTGTGTAGAGCTAGAGCATTGGGATTTGGGAGCCTTGGAGTGGTGTCAAGAATGAGCACCACGCCCTTTGATTGAGGGAGAGATCCCGAGAGATCTCGAGCGCGTGTGCTTGTTTGTTTCTTCGTTGAAATGTTATCGATCTGTTCGTTTTTCATCTCATGCGAATCTGAGGATCTGATCCATTCTAGGGTTAGAGTTTTTATCACATTTCATGGTTTTTTTTTACTTTTTCTGTGTTCTTAAAGCGTGGAATTTATGATTGATGATGATTTCTTCCCTGAGTTTTGTGTTTTATATTCCAGTTTTTTTATTGTAGTTGTGTTGGAATTATTTATTTTCATTTGGTAATTTATGTTGTATTTTAATTTTCATGTCATGGCTTGGTTTCGGGTGATTGTTTTTGGAATTGATTGTGGTGCTTCCTGTGATGTGAGATAGGTGGCGAAGTGGAATTGGAATTTTGAAATGAGGGTTATACGTGTTCTGTTTTGTGTTTTGTTAGCTCTTTGATGGGGAGTTAGTGTCATGAGGTTGTGGAAATGCTTTTAGGGGAAAAAGAAAACTTAGGATTTTGAATATGTTTTGCGAAGCATGATGGTTGAATGTAGATCCTGCAAAGTGGTCGTTTAGATTCCATAGTGTTTGTTTTTTCCTCCAACATGCAAATTAACTATTTCTATTCAGTAATTTGGAGGTCTTTACGTATTGTGAATGTTTACTCTGTTTCTGCTTACCATTTTTCTTGTTTTTCACTAATCATCCACACCTTTCCTTATGTTTTTCAGTTTGCTTCTAAATTAGTAATCACATACATGATACATGTGACAACTTTAGAGATTAAATTACTTGATCTTGCTCAACTTGCTTCTAAATTTATTGGTTCATGTCAAAATTATTGATGAGTTTCTTTTCATTAACATATGTTATTTACTATTTTTTTATTTTCACTATTATTTCTATAATTTGAGCTGATTTTTTTTACTGTTATCTAAAGTTTTTATTTCTATATTTAGAAATGTCTAGACCCGACAAACAACAATCAATGGCTAATAGTGAAGTAAATCCTATACAAATTGGTCATCATAGTGAAGAAGTAGAGACAATCCTATGTGACCTAGAAGATAAAGAAATTAAAAAAGGTCGGAAGAAAATTTCTAAAGTTTGGGCAGAATTTCAGATTATAAGCATTCGGGACAAAAATGAAGTTGTTCAGAAGTATGAATGTCGTCATTGCAAGAAGAAATATGCAGTTTCTAAATCGGGAACAACCACACATCTTAAGCGACATTTAGATGAATGCTTGTACTACAGAAAACAGTCTAAAGATCAAAAAATTATCAGTTTTCTGCCTTTGGACAGCGGGGATGGTGAAACCATTTTATCTTTCTCCTCACAATCTTTTGACATGGGCAAAATTAGAGAACTTATGGCTAAAATGATTATAGTGCATGAGTACCCATTTAGCATGGTGGAACATTTTTGGTTTAATGTGCTAATGAAGTCCATGAACCCTCAATACGAAAGAATTACTAGAAATACAATAAAATCATATTGCTTGAGATTGCATGAAATTGAGAAAGAAAAACTAAAAAAAAATCTGAAAAATGTTGAAAGAGTTTGTCTGACATCCGATACATGGACATCAAATCAGACTATAGGGTACATGTGCTTGACTGTACATTTTATTGATTTGGATTGGAAATTGCAAAAACGTATCATTAATTTTTATGAGCTTGAACCTCCTCACACCGGTATTGTTGTCTCCGATGCTATTTCTGAATGTCTTTTGGATTGGGGGATTCAAGATAAAGTTTCTACAATTACATTAGATAATGCAACAACTAATGATGTAGTTGCAAGAATTCTAAAGTGCAATATTGAATCAAGAGACATGTTGCATTATAAAGGTCATATTTTCCATATTCGTTGTTGTGCACACATCTTAAACTTGATGGTTCAAGATGGCCTCAAGGAAATAGATGGTGTAATTCACAATATAAGAGAGACGGTTAAGTACTTGAAAAAATCACCATCTAGATTATTCAGATTTGGTGAAGTTGCACGACAACTTAATGTTTGTACAAAAAGGGGATTACGTATTGATGTCCCTACACGTTGGAATTCAACTTATGAAATGTTGGACTTAGCTTTTAATTTCAGAACAGTGTTTGATCAGTATGATATTAGAGATGCAAATTATAAATGGTTGCCTACTTCTCAAGATTGGGAAAAAGCCAAAAAAGTTGCTGATTTTTTGGAAACTTTTTATGATGTTACACATATTTTTTCTGGTAGTTTGTATCCTACAGCAAATAGATTTCTTCCTGAGTTTTGGAAGGTTAAGGAAGTTCTAAATAATCATTCAAACTCTTCAGATTTGTTTTTGAGAAATATAGCATTAGTAATGGGTGGGAAGTTTGACAAATATTGGAAAGATTGCAATATGGTTATGGCAATTGCTGCTGTTTTAGATCCAAGATACAGAATGGTATTGATTAATTTCTGTTTTCCTCGCATTTATCCTAATTTTACACACATTGAGAAGATAGTTGAGTTGAAACAAGTTATGGGGGATATATTTGAAGCATATGCAAGTGAAAATGCTAATGAACAACCTTCAAGCTTTGCTGGTTGCTTTTCAGAATCATCAAATAATGTTGCAGTTTCATCAAGAAAACCAAAGAGTAAAGGTTGGTCTGAATTTGCTGAATTCAAACGGAAAAATGATATAACACAACCTATGAAATCTGATTTAGAGATTTATTTAGAGGAAGAGGCAGTGGAATGGGAGGAAGATGAGGCTACATTTGATGTTTTAGTTTGGTGGAAGTTAAATTCTCTTAAATTTCGAACTTTGTCAAGAATGGCTCGTGATTTGCTCACAATTCCAATGACTACAGTTGCTTCAGAATCAGCCTTTAGTGCAGGTGGTAGGGTATTAGATAAGTACCGCAGCTCTCTTGTTCCAAAGACCGTTGATGCTTTAGTATGCACAGCTGATTAGCTTAGAACCACTCAAAAAAACACAAAAACCAAAGCTGTAAGTGTGCTTATTTAAATGAATTTGCAGTTTTATATTAATTTTGCTTTTTTTTTACTTCAATCTGAATTTATTTATGTTGTATAGATTGGAGAAGAGGAAGAAAAACTTAAATTGGACATTCAGGACAGTTTTACCACTCTTTAAACATTAGATGGATTGAAAAGGTATAAATGTTCTTTAATGCATTATGCTTTATGATTAATGAGTAATTGACTGATTGTGTTTTTATTTTTTCTATTGTACAGGACATGGAAACTTAATTGAATGTCTTTTGTTTGAAAATTCTAGAGTGGATGTTTTGTTAGAGTGCTGTAACTGTAAGCCTGTAACTGGTGTTCATGTGTCTGCATTCTACTGGATTCAAGTAAAAAGAATAGAATGTGTCTACTTCCATTTCATGATAAATCCTCTATGTTTCTATGCTTTCAATTGAAATATTCAGGTTGAAACATTCTTCAGTTGATGTTTAACAATAGAATGGTCTTATGGTAATGTTAATTTATTGATCAGGTTGAAACATTCCTTTGTGATCTTATTGGGCGCAGTTTTACGCTATAAGATCATCAGATTTTTATCTTTCTTGCACATTTCTTGTATATACATATATTACTATTTTTACTTGTGCAGGGTGATATTTGGGATACTGATGGCTGTTGTTTAATGAAGAACAGAGATCAGAACAACATGGTTATATATTACTGTCTATATTTCATCACTCTATATGATCTTATTAGGAAGTTGGAAGATATGTTGGATGCTTTTGCCGACAGGGTTTCCAAGCCTCGCCTTGTTTTGATGGATAAGCTGTTAATTGCCCTCAGACCTCAGTAAGCTTTTAAGCTACTTTCTTTTTACTCTTCTTTGAGTCTTGCGGTGTAGTATTTGTACAAAGATCATTGCAGATATGTTGATATGTTATGTGCTATATAGTCTTGAAAATGCAATTTCAATGGAATGTATCAGTTTTAGAAGGTCTTTATCAATTTTGGTAAGCAAGTAACATTGCAAGCTATTGCATTATTCTGCATATGATTTTAATCTATGAGATCATATATCTTAACAGAATTGTTTAGAACAGCTAGATTTGCAATCTTGCATATGAATAAAAATTTGTACTAATGAGTAGGTGTTTATTGAAGAAAAAGTGTTTTTGCACTTGCTATTATTAATTCAGGCTCTTATGCTTATTAGAATATAATTAAGAACTTGTGTTTATGAGATCTTAAATCAAACTTCTTTGTGCTGACATGTCAATTTATTTAGTCTCATCTATTTCAGTTTGATTGGATTAATTGAAAATGAGATATTTTTCAATGACACACTGATTGATTCACCATCTTTTTTAAATTTTTTATATGATAAGTTTGAACCTTGTTGAGAAGAAATTATTTGCCTGAAAAATGTAAGGAAAGAGATCAAAATATAACTTCTATTGAGTTCTTGGTTATCTGTATATGATCAGATAACTTACAGAAATTACTTATTGTAAGTAAAATATGATCAGCTCTTGGTTCTCTTTCATTTGAAGGTCTTTTTGACTATGCTCTGTATTTACTACCCTCTTTTTCCACCTCTTCTTTTTACAGGGGCATACTCTTAGACTATTGTCCATACCAGACTTTTTGGATGCTTCCATAGGCAAGATATTAAAGGTATGATTTTCGAAAAATAGATGTTAGGAGCTATTCTTGGTGTAATTTATAAACAAGGAAATTGCTGGTTCATAAGTGATTTCATGCCTGAAAAATTCAATGGACTTTTAAAGTATCTGGATATGATTTTTATTATCATAAGTGATTTCATGCCTGAAAAATTCAATGGATTTTTATAAACAAGCATTATTTTATTCTTCCATTCCACTCTATCATTATAGTCATGTTTCTGTTGCATTCCTATCAACATGAATATTACTTGGTGAATTATGTGATCCATACAATAAAATTTTCTACTTCCAGTTGAAAAAGAAATTGTCTTCAGCAACATCAGCCATCAAATCTGTTTTTGGTCAGGAGGAACCACGCCAGGATGCAGTAAGTTTGAATTTCTTAGTACAAGGACTGTGTTTGATAGAAGAATAAAATGATTATGTCTTTTTCACCTTTTCTTTTATTGTTCTGGTAGGCTAATAAACTAGAGCAACTAAGGGAGAGGATGGCCAAGGTGCGCGAGCTTTTCCGTGACACCGAATCAATTGAATTCGTTATTGTAACGATTCCTACGGTAATACCCTTAGCTTTAAGAAAGTTGCTCCCTCATATTTATTGTTGTGTTTGGGCATGTATGTTTCACTTATTAACTCATGCAGCATCTGCCTCATTTTTTCCTTAGGTCATGGCAGTGAATGAGTCATCAAGACTTCATACTTCCTTAAAGAAGGAAAATGTTCCTGTCAAAAGGCTTGTTGTCAACCAGGTTCTACCACCCTCATCATCAGACTGCAAGTTTTGTGCAATGAAAATAAAGGTATAATGGCCATAAATATAACAAATAAAGTATAAACTATTTCGTAGGATAGATAGTATCATAGTCTGTAATGTTAGAATTGATAAGATACAGAGCAAACATGTTCATCCTTTTTTGTTCTTATTTGAAGACAACCAATGAGATATTGTTGAATTGTAGGATCAAATGCGTGCCCTTGATATGATCCAAAACGATCCTGAGCTCATGAGCCTGAAGATTATCCAATCACCATTAGTTGATGTAGAGATCAGAGGTGTCCCTGCTTTAAGATTTATGGGTGAGATGGTCTGGAAGTGAAGTTCATGAACCGACTGGAGATCAATGGTTTTGCAAATGAGAAGAAATAAACCAGATGGCATGTAAGTAATTTCTGTAAATATATCTCATTAATCAGTCACCTGTAGTTGATATCAACAATGTGCATTTGTTCTTCATATTTGATTGCCTGTTCATGTGACCTTTAAATTGTTTTACTTTTTTGCCTTCAAGGAACTCTTGCACACTAGGAACAGACAAGCTGATACACTTGAAAGGTTGCACGCTGTTCTTGGAGACTCCATTATTGGTTGTCAGATTTAATTAGCTGAAGATTTTCAACAGGGATGCTCTTTCCTGTTGAAAAGGACTAAATGTCTCCATAGCACCTAATTGAATTAAAGATGTGGGGCTACAATCTAATCTAATTCTCTCAGTTTCTGTAATTTTGATGTTTTGTAATTATAAATCATATTTTTATTTAAATTTTGTAATTTTATAATTATTATGATTATTATTATAATTTTATATTAAAAAAAATCAATTTCGAACATTTTCGAACCAAACTCGAGCTTTTAAAAATAATATCGAGCCGAACTCGAACTTACAATTTAATTTTTATTCGAACTCGAGCCGAACTCGAGCTGAACAATTGGAATTTTGAACCGAACTCGAGCTGGGTTCAGTTCGTTCAGGTTCGGCTCATTGCCACCCCTAGATGCAGCTTTCTTGGTGGGTCCCACCATGTTGGACTTGCACGTGTTTCAGTAGTCGTGTGGGAAATGGATTGTCATGTGTCACTGAACCCGCTAACCGATCGAGTACCACTACTTCTCTTGTATTTCTTTATAATTATAGTGATTTAAATTTCATATTTCATAATTATAGTGATTTAATTTTTATAGTTTACAAGTTGTTTATAGAAATTAAATTAGAATTAAGTATAGTATTAAATAAATTAGGATTATAGCAGCAAGTTGGACTTCTTGATTTAATTTTTTTAAAAAATAGATAAACCATTTTATTGATAATCAAGATAAATTTTATATAATACATGATTGGCGATTCGACAACACTAGTTGGTATCTCGATACCAACCCCCAGATTACTATAATATTTTAGTTGACACTTTCCGGGTCCAAGATAGTGTCTTTGAATTCATCTCGAGTGAATGCCAGACTTTCCGATTGTCTCTAGGCCTACCAGCTTCTGCCGTTTGGATACATGCACTGCATCAAACTAGGAAAGTAATAGAAAATTGATTTCTCGAATGGTTTTCATGAAAACATGATGTTTATCATGCAAGCAACATTGGTTCCTCTCTCTCCAAATGCTCCTGGTGATTGTTATGACCGCTAGACTCCATTCGAGTCTATTTTTCTTGATCACTCATATTTATATTGCGTTATTACCCCACAGGTCTTGTACATTTTTAGGAATGTTTTCCAACCCAAATTATTGTCCATAATACTCATAGATGCGCACAGAATATGTGCAATGTGTGAGTAGGTGTGAGTTTGATTCTTAAATCTCTTTGTAGAAGAAGCATTGTAATCTGCTTCCTTTCCAACCTCTCTTAGCCATGTTATCCAGAGTCATGAGTTGGTTATCCCATACTAGTTAAGCAAAGTGTTTGATCTTGGTTATGCAAAGTTGTTTCCATAAAACTTTTCATTGGTTGCTCCTTAACACTTTATCCATGAGAAAAGATATAACGACCGCACTGTGAATCGTCTTTGTGGGGTTAGTGTCCATTCTCTACCATCTGATGCCTCCACCATAGTCTCCTCAAGGGCAGCTATCATGGTATTTAGTTGCTCTTCACCATTCTATCTTAGTGGCCTTAGCATGAGGAAGAGAATTTCCAAAAGAAATAAAGAATACAGGTTTATATTTTGTGCTTTATAATTAAGTTTTAATTATGAGATACCCGGAGTTATATATGCATAGCAATATTTATTTAATTAATCAATATGGACAATTAGGATCTCTAATAAAATTTACTCTTCCTTTCAGGACCAACATCTTTTGCTCCTATGATTGAGATGGCTATGACTATTGTGCCACAAAGTGGAGGACAACACCATGTTTTGTTGATTATTGTTGATGGACAGGTATATGTTGCAAAAATTTATTTGATGAAAAGAAGAGATGATACACAAATAGTAAATAGTATTCAAAGTATATGTACAATTGTTCTAAACTCAAAACAGTACCTTTTCTTCTTATCTATACTGATTCTTAATTTCCTAACATATATAGTGAGAACATCGAAAGATCTCCATAACTAAATGCATGCTTTTTGAAATTATTTTCTGACACTTTTGCAATTTTCATAGGTTACAAGAAGTGTAAATACAACATATGGCCAATTAAGCTCTCAGGAACAAAGACTATTAATGCAATTGTAAAAGCTAGGTAATATTAAGTAGACCATCACTAGTGGAATTATTTGTTACGATTAGATTGTTCAGCTATAATCAGTAAGTGTTGAATCTTTTTTAAAAACATTTTTGTTTCCTAAAATTTGCTTGTCTTTTTACTGTAGTGAATTTCCTTTGTCCATTATTTTGGTTGGAGTTGGTGATGGTCCTTGGGAAATGATGATGGAATTTGATGACAATATTCCAACAAGATCTTGTGATAATTTTCAAGTAATTGAATCAAATTCCTCTGTACAACAAATGGCATTTAGTTATCTAATGACTGAGTTTGCTCTCGTGGATACCATTATGGGATCGAAAATACCCGCCTGGCATCGTATCTGTGAAGAGACACCAGGCGGCACATCAAAGCATAAATATCGTATCTTTTAGTTTTGTGGGTTCTTCCATTCCTAATAGAGGCAAGCCTCTATTATTAATTACCCCAGACAGAGTCTTGGGAACCTCCGATTAAGGGCAAAAGTACAAGTAAAGACAACGAATAACACAATATGAAAATGATTTTTATTTATCATGACTTTCATTACATCATCATAAGATGCTCATATTATTTATTTATTTATTTATTTGATTGTTTAAGAATGCCACCTTCCGCCTCTCCATCCTCTTTGAATTCATACCGTTGTACCACCGCCTCAAGATACACGTCATGCTCACCAACAGCCCATAAGTTTACAGCAATCTTGCCCTGCCTTGCAACTGAAATCTATACCAACTGGGCCATCAATATGGGCCACACAATATATGGTTAGAAAGTCCTGGATGTCTAGTTTCCGATGCTGTAAATTTCATCTCAATCGGAGTTTTCTAGAAAAAGTTATCAGCGCTTGAATAGAAGGTGGTCGAGCTGATCAAACTACAGGAATTACCCTCTTTTTCCCTCAAAATATGTACCAAATGGGTAACTGATAGGAACTGTACCATACATGGTTGGAAATATCTGGAAGTCTAGTTTCCAATGCGGCAAATTTCACCTCAATCGGAGTTTTCTATCAAAAGTTATCGATATTTGAATGGAGGGTAGTCGAGCTGGCAGAATTGCGGGAATTGGCTTCTTTCTATCTTCAGCATGCCGAATTCCCTTTTCTGCAGGCTGCGGCTAGAGGGTCTAGTAATATGAGGGTCTTCATCATCAGGGAATTCCTCTTACTTCTATTCTGAAGCAGTAAAAATCAATAATTGCACAGCTTCAACTTAACAGCTTTGTTTATCAATTTCTACAGTAATATGATTTCTTTCTTGCATGTGCAGCAACCATTTTGTGGTACTTCATTAAGGCATTTTCTCGAACATCTAATGGGCAATTTACATAACCAGACATTTGGCATAACATTAAATGCTTTTATTTACAAAATTTACAACTTTTGCAAATATCCAAAGCTATTGCAGCAACCCTTATAGTAATTATTCAGCAATTTAATGTATGGCCTGTTTTGCAGCCACATTGACATCCTTAGGAATGACGTCACCATGATACATTAGGAAGCAGGCCATATATTTACAGTGGCGGGGGTCATAGCCTGCAACACAGCAGTATAGCAGGTCAGCTGTGGCAGCAGCCATACGACATGAACTTATTCGCAATTGACAATTGCTTGGAGGCATTTCGGATTGACCTTTAATGTCAAGAACCTTTAAAAATACAAGGCATAACTCTAGATTGTAGTGCAGTCTTTGATTGTTCTCTGCAGTTTGCCATTACTGCTGATTCAGATTGGTAATAGCATCATCAAATAATTTTCTCCCAGAATCGTGGATCACGACTCACTGATAAGAATATGAAGCTACTAAGCTTTGCAAATATTTTATATATAGGTGCCACAAAGGGGTTTCTTACTTAATTGAGACTTTTCAACAAACATCTGGTGTGCACCTCATAACTAGATTATTATCCTAATCGATGAAATTGACAAATAACGACCACCAGCAACCTGATCGAAGTGTTCCAAGATAAGTTATTCTATATTTTCAACAATTGATTCTAGAACAGCCAATCATGAGTATTAATTACAAATTCATTAGCAATTGGATCATAGTAACAATAAACATGATCGTCCAACACAATAGCAGCAACATAGATTCTTTGGCATTCTCTTCCCTTCATACAGCCAGCTAAAGAAATTTCTCACGTGACAAAGAAGAAATTTAAATTGAATTTATGAATTCCCTCTTTTACAAGAACGAATGTCATGTCTCCTTTGAGTTTTTTGATTTAGAGCTTCAAACAGCTTACATGCTTAATAGCAACACCAGCTTCACACATGGATTAGATACCATTAAAAGGCAACAGCTTCATCGGGATGCGGGGATGATACCAATCAGTAGCAAGTCCAGGACTTTCTCATCACTCAAGGTAGCAAAGACAACAAATGGCAGTAGAGCAACAATCTTCTTCTCCATGATGACAAAGCTGACTCCTTCTCCTCCTTGATGGCGGTAGCCTCTTCTTCTCCATGATGGCAGCAGCTCCTCCTTTCTCATTTTCTTTGTTTTGCAAAAGAAAACAAAGCGGCGACAATAGCAACTCAACGACGCAAAGAATGCAAAGAATAAAGAGCTTTAATCCTGTGAGGCTTCATGGCAACGCCGACAACAAAATCAGCAGCAGTACAGGTTCTCTACAGCAACATTGCGTGCTGCAATGCCATCAGCAGCAGCCAACAGTACATCATCAACATCGGCGGCACAGCAAGGGCAATAGCCAGCAACAACATCACAGCAGCGCAGCAGCAGCATCAAGACGCACAACAACAGCCTCATGGTGGCAGCAGCAGCTTCGGTACGGCAACGCAGCTTCAGTCTCCAGCAGCGGCATCAAGTTTGGGGGCTGGAGGAGGGGCATGCGAGTAGATCGCGGGGAAGGCGTGTGCTCGCAAGCCGGGCAAAGGTATGCAGCGCGCCAGGCGCTGTGAGCATTTGTCGCGGCGTCTGTGGCGCTCAGGCGCGTATCGCGTCTATGGAACGCCGTAGGCCGGTGGCAGAGGTGTATGCGGGCGCTCTTGGCGTATGCGTGCTGTGGCACTACGCGCTCTGGATGGCGCTATGTGAGCGCCTCGCAGCCGGGAAGGTGTATGTAGTGGCGCTGCCTCAGGCGCACTGTGAGTTTGTGCGTGAGTGTTTGTGAGCTTACGCTGGCGCTGAGCGCTCGCAGGCCGGGCGAGAGGCGTATCTGAGCCTATCGGCCGCCTCGGGCGGAGAGCGCGCGCTACAGCGCGTAGGTGGAGGTGCTGCGCGTGAGAGGCTTGGTGGCAGCTTCAATAAGACTTGGTGAGAAGGTTTCAAACTGCATCGGCCGTGATTGAGCAAATGGCCCGGTCTTCAAAGCCGGAGGACAACCAAAAGGGGGTCTTCTCCTTCTTTCTTCAAGAGCCTTCTGTCTTCTGCGTCTCTTCCTGTATCACAATCTGGGTGGACCCGAGCATGTCTCCTTCGGCAAGGCCATCAGAGACAGACTCGGGGAAACTTCATCTCCTTTTCTCTTTTTTTTTTGGTCGCCATCTTCTCTTCTGCTCTCCCCCTTTCTCTATCTTCCTGCCTGCTCCTTTTATCCACAGGGGCAATGTTGAAGTGGTTTCGCAGATCGTGCCTTGAGAAATGGGCATCATGGATCGGGTCACAAGCAACTGTCACATTTATCCAAAGCTTTTATATATATATATATATATATATATATATATATATTAAAAAAAAACAACATGGTGCCAAAGTTTATCCATTCATATAAATATATTTTTCTTAAAATGAAATTTTAATATTTAATTAAAATTTCAAATCAATGGACACAGGCTACCTTATCAAAAGTCAAAGTTGTGATATTTATTATTATTATTATTATTATTTTGTATATATACCCTTGGAAGTTTCATAATCTATAGAATTTTATTTATTTTATTATTATTATTATTATTATTATTATTATTATTATTATTATTATTATATATATATATATATATATATATATATATATATATATATATATATATAACACCCTTATCCTTTTCAGGACCCAGGTGTCACACCAACCAGGTCAAGGAGTGAACCCCGGCCTAACACTGTATAAAATAAATATTTACTCAAAGGCAACACTAATATTAAGAAATATAAAATCAAATACCATACTCATACAAACCATAATGTCTTAAAATTACACACAAGTCTAGATAGGAGTTAACATACTCCTCAAATCATACAACATGAAATAAGATAAACGACGTGGGCCAGGTGGTCAGAGCCAACTAAGGGAATCAAAACCCTAACTTCCACTCTAAGCAGAGCCATGACCCTGCTTATTACCTGCAAAAGATCATTCAACAACAGGGTGAGCTACAGGAGCTCAGTGAGGTACTAACACTACTGTCAGGTTTACATACCTGTATGCCTTCAATTTTAAATAATAAAATATCAAAAAGTGAAATACAAAGACTGAACAATATTTAAAACATGGAAAAACAGCATGCTGATCATAATATAAATCATGGCAATATTCAATGAAATCATATGATATGCTCTTAATTATTTCTTTAATCTTTTATCATCAGAACGGGAAATGAATTCCACATATGTCCTGGCTGACCGTATCATGCCAGTAGCCTTCCAGGTTGGACCGTATCAACAACCATGGAGGTGACAAGCTATGGAAACAAATCCTCGTATGTGGGAGATAAATTCCACATATGTCCTGGCTGACCGTATCAAGCCAGTAGCCTTCCCAATTGGACTGTATCAACAACTGTGGAGGTAACAAACTATGGAATTAAATCCTCGTCATCTATCATATTAGTATCATCTACACCTCTACTTTCATACAGCGGCTCCAGAGTGGAATAAACCAACACTCAATATCTCTCTAGTCGGATCAACTCATCGGCCGTGAGCTATACGAGTATATACGTATACTAAGCACCCGACGGGTACGGGAAGGGGGTTTTGTTTTCTTGAAATCAGGAGGGTTTGGAAAACAGATAGTTGGACAAGTAAAAACAGAATTATATAAAACCACTCCTTCCCTACCTAGTACCGTACTTTCTCTCGGCTCTATCAGAGAGCCACGCCCCATGCTAAGCATGTATTCAAGTATGGTGCAATGCACTAATATGTCTGTCATGGCAATTTCTAAAAAAAAATGTGTAAATGTTTTCACATGCTTTTCATAAACATAAATTTCAAACTCCAAATAAATCGGCAAGTCATGCTTGAAAACTAAGAAAGCATTTCATGCAATTAATAATGGTTTCATAACATGAATTCTCCAAATATCAATACAATCAAAATACAAATGAAATGCGATGATTTACAGTTGTGTTCCCTCACCTTAGTCTGAGTAATTCCTAAGGCTGGCTAGTTCCTTCCACAGTAGCGGCCTTGCCTTTGCCCTTCTCTTGTCCTTCAAATAACAATACTAACTTTTTAGGAATACAAAATTCGTATCCTTAAAACATTCTAATTCTAACTTATTAGAGCATGATAGATTCATCAATAAACTAGGGCATGATTCCCCTTACCATGACTTCGTATTCTAAAGGATCATAATACGACCTTGCCCCTAATTTAGAGAATCTAGCTTTAATTATCTAAACTATCAATAGCTTCTATTATGTTCTCTAAACATGATCAACTACAATACTAACTCATGTAGTATAAATCAAGTATTTTTAACAAAATTTCGGCAGAGTTCCCTTTGTTTTTAGGGCTCCAAAATTTGTACAAACATTCCCACAACAACTATGAATCTTATTTCTACAAAACATAGTTCAACCACGATGACTTATATAAGCATATATATAACACCCTCAACATTTAAATTAACTAACCCAATCCTTAATTAACCTCCTAATGTCATTCACAGCCCTATTATCTTCACCCATTTCATTTCATAATATATCATCCGAAGTTTAGTAATCTCACAGAATTTTTTCTCGATGCTTCTACACTACCTCGTTAGCAAACAAGATTCTGGCTGGCAGAAGGAGCTGGAGGTACACCTCGCCGGCGTTCCTGAGGTTTCATCGAGTTGAGGGGCGAAATCCGGGCACAACTAATAGATCCGGCCTCGGCCTGGAAATAAGGAGAGTATCGACAGCAGCAAAGGTGATTGTGGGCGGATAGCCGGGATAACTCGGGAAGAGCTCAAATTACTGGAGAGCCGGCATCCAAAGTGGCCGGTGCGAAGACTTCGAGGCGGTGGCAGTGCTGGCTAGGGGCTCGGTAGTGAGGAAGGAAGCGGTCGCGGTATGATCGTTCGCCGGAGTAGCGGTGATGGCTGGTCGCGAGCGAAAGAGAAGGAGAAGGAATCGTGAGAGTGACGAGATGAGAACCCCTCTCTCTTTCCCTCACTTTCTCTTATAAAAAGCAAAAGTAAAGTTACTCTACTTAAAATAATCATATTTCCCCTGAATTATTGACTTTTTTACTGTTGAACCACGAATGACTCTCTTCATCCGACCCGATCCGTTTTATGCGGATCTGGTTGGTCAGAGTTTAATTATTTTATCTATTACTTCAACTTTATCTAATTAATAAATTATTTTACCAATTTGTATAATATTTTAATTTAACCTATAGCCTCACGGGTGATAGCTAGCCGACCAGATCCATATTATCCGGCTTTTGGGCTCAGTCTACTTTACTTTATCGGGACTCACATTTGTCCAGTATCCCCAACTGAGTCCTCGAGGTTAATTAACACTTATTAATTCTTCGAGTTAATAATCCGGAATTAACCTCTTCGGTCCATCTCCAACTATTCATGTCTATTTGGCACGCCCAATACGGCCTTCTCGGGCCCAAATTATTATGTAGGTCGGATTTTAATTTCATAAACTCTTGATTTTCCTTAATTAGGTTGTTAAAGCAATTAATGTCTTTAATGTGCTAATTAATCTCAGTGCTTTTCTCCAGAAAATGATTTATTTTATCGTGAAAATTTTCGTGTTACAATATATATATATATATATATATATATATATATATATATATATATATATATATATATACATATATATATATTGGTATAAACAACCATCACAGTATAAAGCAACAATAGAGCTTGGCATCCTTGGGTAATATTTTTTCATGCTTTTATTCTATATTTTTCTGCTTTCTAATAGTCACTTTATTCTAATCCATTTACTAAGTGTTGTGTTGAATTGTTTAGTAGGAATTGCACTTCAAAGTCTCCAAAGAGGGTTTCTTTCCCTCCACCAAATGCTTCAAGATGGGATAATAAGGTATCATGTAAACCTGATGACCTAATTTCATTATTTATTTGTAATTAAAGATTGATTAAGACTAATTATAAGAATGTCGATGTTTGTTAGATTTGCCAAATTTGTCTAAAGGAGATGAAAAACATGGCGTTCGGATGTGGGCACCAGGTAATTGTTCATCTTGTAATTCTCCACTGTTAATTCATCACTAATGACTTCAGTATATGCTCTTTTACAGACAGTCGTAACTAGAAGCTTAGAGAAAGAGCTTATGTTCATATGATCAAGTTACCTCTCTTTGAAGACTCTCATCAAGCTCCTGCTTGTCGTCAGGAGTAATGTCCTTTGCATACAATTTGTGCCATAAGCAATTCCTAATCACAAAGCGAGAAAGGAAAATATTCAGATATGTATTGAAACAAAATTTCATAGGTAGTGAATATAGGTTTTATGCCAAATTGATCACTGGGTTTACGACATCTGCATGTTTGCCCATTGTTTGAAGCCTTGATTTGCAGACAATACAGAATGTAAGGAAATGTTCATGGATTGAGACAAATCTCCAAATTTGTATAGTTTCTTCAGTATTTTTTTTTTAATTTCTAAATATTGTATAGTGAATTTTATTTAATACCAAACATTTCTTCAACAACAACAACAACAACAACAACAACAACAATAATAATAATAATAATAATAATAATAATAATATATACTATAGAGGTGGATATATTCGCCTTTATATGTCTTACTAAAAGCCACAAAGACACATAGTTGCGGATAATGTATCTATAGCGGCGGCAGATATATCGGCCGCTATAGGTCCACCTTAACAGCCATTAAATCTGTGAGATCCAAAAATTTCTAGGGAAATAATTTTTTCTTGATCATTTGAATAATAAGAGAAAGGATTTGTTAGAATTTTATTTGAATTTAAATATTGTCTATTTAAATTTTTTTCTCATGATAAGTTGGGAAATTGAATAAAGTTCTAAGGGCGTTTTGGTAAATGGGAATGATTGGGATTTACAAGGAATAAATAAATTCAGTTTATAAATTTATTTAAATGGAAATAGATAATTGATTTGATGATTGATTTTGTTAAGTTTGAAAATTTCCTAAATGGATAAATGATTTGAACTTAAATGGAAAAGGGAGTTGGATTGATAAAATCATTGATTTGAATAGTTTAGGAAATATTTAGATTGGGGAACAATTTTAGGGCAAGGGAAGAATTGATTTAAATTACACAAATTGAATAATTTGGACGGCCAAGGACTTATATGCAATTTTAGAGAAGATAGAGGACTACAAGACAATTGTGCTCCCTCACAGCTAAGGGGCGTATTTGGTAATTTGAAAACAATAAGGACTTGGCATAAATTTGCCTTATCTCACAGGGTAGGGACCCGCGTGTAAATGGAAAGATTACGGGGGATCAAACGACAAAATCTCACCCGGTTCCCTCTTGAATTAAAAAGGACGGTCTAGATCTAATCAAGGGGGAGATCCTCACGATCTTTGGCGCCTCCACGGAGGGTAGAGCGATCGAGGCATCATCATCTCGGTCGCCAAAGAAACGCGCACAGCTCCTTCCCGCGATCAAGGCCGGCTGAGAAAGGAAAGGAGATGATCAAGCGCGCTACATTCCGCGATCACCGAGATCGTGACTGTGCTTCATCACAGGTGCTAGCCTCTATAAATTGAGGTGCCCTCCTCGAAAGCCCAAAGACCACACAACACCGCAATCCCACCGCGTGAGGAATAGAGAGATAGGAAGAGGGAAGCCCGATCCTTGACGAGGCTAGCGAGGAGGAGATCGGGGATTGGTGGCGAGCACCGGCCTATCCGGAAGGTAGAGGCAGCTTGCCTAAGAACCGGGGCTTCCCGTGGCTAAGACCTCCTCCCCGAGGGGCGGTGGCCGGACTAAGCTTACCGGTGTGCTCTCTTTCCCTTCTTGATTTTTCTATTAATCATTGGGCATGCATGAGAATGGAGCGACGGGAGGAAAGAAGGCCAAGCTTGGCCGAAGAGAATGATGAGATCGAGGTATAGACTCCGGCAAAGATCTCAAGCCGGGAAGAAGAGAAGAAAGAGGAAACGAAAAAAAAAGTTAGATTAGTTTAAAAGATAAAAATTTAATTTGGATTTTTTTAACCAATGGATAAGTTTTGATTTAAATTAAATAATTGATTGATTGATGTTATAAATTGAACCGGTTTGATTAAAATTCTATTTTGAATTAAATAAGTTGGTTAATAAAATAATCCAAGTTTGACTTGATTAACATATTAATCTAAGTTGAGCTTGAATAATAGATTAACCTAAGTTGAGTTTGATTAATAAATTTAATCAAATTACTAATCTAATGGGATGATTAGATGAATTAATTGATTAATCGAAAAATAGAACAAATACGTTTTTTTTAATTAACTACTCAAGATACTAATCTAATAGTATGATTAGATCAAGTAGAGGGTTAGTTGAGTAACCGATTAATCAAACAAGTTGGAATTAAGATGGTTGGACCAAGTGGACATGGTTGGGTCAAGTCCGGTGGGTGGGCTTGATGGTTTGGGCTCAAGTGATGGATCATGGATTAAAATGAAAATTGGAGTAATTGAATCTAAGCTTAATAATTCATGGATTGGTTAGTTGGAAGACTAATTAGTAATTAATTAATTATTTGGTTAACTAATCAGTTGATTAGATTAATAATCAGTTAGTGACAATTAGTAATGACTAATTGATAATTAGATGGATGATTAATTTGTGGTCTTGGAGAATTAATCAAATAGCTCAACTAGTGAATTGAAATGGGCTTGGGCCCAATGGATTAGTATGGGCTGAATTTAACCTAGAAGAAAGGATGGGTTGTTTAATTAGTTAATTGGTTAGGATGGACCTAAACTATGGTTGGGTTCAGTCAAGTGGAAAGTGACTAAGTCTAACCAAGTTAAATAATAAAAAGAAAAAAAAGGGTTGTGGTAAGGGGGGGATTTGAACTTGAGACCTCTGGGAACTGGTGGGCCTTAACCACTGGGCACTATCACCCATGTGATATATATAGAGCCAAGTTTCGATAGATAAAAGCTATAAAAGGAAATAAAAGGGGACTAAGAGATAAGTGGAGGGAATCAAACTCAAGACATCTGCAAAGAAAGTAGTGGACCTTAACCACCAGGCTACTTAGGCCTTGCTGTGCTAACAGACAAGTACAATAATTTAAGAAAGTGGCTTAGAAATTCAGGGAGGACCCATTAAGCTGGACTAAGCCCAAATTAGAACATCTTGCATACACATCTAGAATCAAACGATGTCGCGAATTTCTAACATAAGATATGTTATCAGGATTGACGTAGATGCGAAGGGAGTTGGTTCCCTGGGACACCAGACTTCGTGACTTTTGTAAGTACTCTTGCCTCGTGTCCTTATTTATTGAGTGGTTGCTTTCTCGATTTTATGCTTGTAAGTACCTTTGCCTTGCTTCTCCTCATTTGATGGTTGCTTTCTTGGTAAGTACTTTTGCCTAGTACCCCACTCTACGGAGTGTACTTGACTTTATGCTTTTGTTTCAGCTTTCATGCTTGACTGTTTGTTGATCTCGATATTGTGGATTCTCTTTGAGCTATTTATTTCATTGATTATTGGCTTTGATATCGCTATGTTTTGAATTGCATATACTTGTTCAAGATTCTTTCTTTATTGAGTTCCATGATAGTGTATGCAAATTGGTGTGTAAGCTTTTGTTGGACATGTGTGTGTACGCTGATCATGCCTTCCTGTTGATCGGCACGTAGCCATGGAAACATGTGAGCCTGTGCTCCATCCGGGTGTGTCAGCATTTCTTGTGTTGAAGATTCTCCCGCTTAGTGCAGATTGTGATAAGTTGTGGGCGGACACTCTGGACATCACCCGTCTGGGGACGATCTATTACGCCATGTGACGTACACGCATGTTGGAGCTCCACCCGGACTCAAGGGTTTGGATTATAAGATTTAAAGATCGGCTTAGGTCGATGGTCAGGGAGATGATAAGTTATCCATGTTTGATTTGACTTCTTGCTTTGAGTCCGTGCTTTGTGATAGTGATCTCCGTGTGTGTGTGAGCTTGGTCTTTCCTATTATGTTCTTTGTGTGTGTGGATCACTATTATACGAGCGTGTTCATGACCTCTTAGCATTCTTTGCGGGAGTACTTCTTGAGCTTTCCATTTAAAAGCTCATTCCACTTGTTTCCCTTGTTTTGTTCCAAAACTTGGTGTAGTTGACTTCGGGATCGTGTTGTCTTGCGGGGATCGAGATATTCTAGTAGAGGTTCGAGGACCTCGGGTTTTCCTATGTGAGAATTTATTTTGTACAGGACCCTTGTAGGGCCATGACTTGTATTTTAAGTTTTTTATTTCCATTTGTGTAACTCATTGTTATTAATGGAAATAATGTTATTCCGCTTTCATGATTACTAGGCCTTGTATCCGAAGCCAGCCTTCTCCACTTGTGCGCGCCGGAATTACGGTATCGCGTGCCGAAGTCCCGGGATCCGGGTCGGGGCGTTACAAAATCCTATAGTAATGGATATATCCACCGCTATAGGGCGCCGTTAACGACGTTAGAGTGCATTGTGACCTATAGAGGCGGACATATCCGCCATTATTTCCCTTGGTAGCTGCTCTACACATGACCCTATAGCGGCGGATATATCCGCCGCTATAGTTGGATTTTCTGCCGCTAAAACATACAGCGACGGAGGATTTAGCGGCGTCCAAAAAATTGCCGCTATATACATATAACGGCGAAAAAATACCCTATAGTGGCGGAAATATCCGCCGCTATAGGGTATATTTCCTGTAGTGTCCTCCTCGACGTTGGCGGCCCTTTCCTCCTGCGCGTCTACTTCATCCACGGCGGCAGCCGGAAGTGGCTCTTAAGCTGGCTTCAAATGGGAGCAGGCTGGCCAGTCTTCCTCCTCCCCCTCTCCATCTCCTATCGCCAGAGACACCAACACAACACCAAGCTCTTATCTATAACTCCCCGGCTCACTGGTGCATGCTCCGTCCTCGGCCTTCTCTTCGGCCTAGACTGCTACTTGTTCGCTTATGTGAAGAATGGAGCCTGTTGTGAAGATCTATGGAGCTTGCCGATGAACGAGCTGGTGTCGTCGAGGAACAAGCGTTACCGAAGAACGAGCGTTGCCGAAGAACAAGCTTCTTCTAATCTTTAAGGTGGGCTGAAGAACAAGTGCGTTCTTCCGATCTTCCGATCTTCCGATATGCCGATCTTTGGGAACTTGCCGATGAATGAATGTGCTGAAGAATGGAGCAAGAAGAGAAGCCTTCTCTCTCTTTTCATCGGATAAGAAGATGATTTGTTTTGCTCATCGGATGAAGAGCTAGTTCATGTGTAAATGCAAACTTTGAGTCACCAGTTGAGCTTCAGCCAAAAACCTTTGCTATGCATAGAGTTTAAATCAGCACTCAACTTCAGCATGGGTTTGACACAGTTCCATAGGAGATTTAGAAAAGGGGGAAGAGATGAAAAGTGTGTATCATCATCTCTAAGAAAGTGTATGTGCTTTGAGTATTGTATTGTTCTTCTTCTCCACTGAGAAACATCTGAATATACACAGTGGGTGTGGGTCGTGGACGTAGGCAAGTTGCCGAACCACGTTAAATCTTGTGTGTTCTTAGTTGCTTGATCTCTTCTTGTGTTCGTTGTGCATCTTCTCCTGATCCTATCCACGTTTGGGAATCACGCTGGGGTGTCGTGGTGATCGGCGGCTCTGCGGCGTGTTTTTCCCAACAAATTTTAGTCCTCACTTACCTCCCGCTTTCAAGCGTCTTCAATCCTCTTCTCCACCTAGCTAGCCTTCACCGCCTTCTTACGCCTTCTTCATCGTCAGCTGATGCTTCACTCCCTACTCGGTGAACTCAATTATTCTTCTCACGCCGGCTTTCGGTGGCTCGGCTGAAATAGGAAATGACCGTTTGGAGGAGTGAAGCGATGGTCGATACTTGATCGGTTTAGTTATGACTTTGGCCTTGTGGCATTGTATGGTATTGATTCCGTTGACCGCGTGGTGTATGAGAAGAAAGCAAGTGAGAGATCACCTTCCCGCTGCTCATGGAGGTTTCACCGGTCATCTCCTTCTTCTCGGGGCGTTACGTCTTGTAGGCATGCTTGGCCAACAAGGATTTTCGAACAAACCAACCTTAACTAACATTTCTTGAGTCTGCACGTTATATAATTAACTTTTTAGAGGGTGTTTCTTTCTTGTATAAATGCTTTTAATTTTATATGATAAAAATGGATGTTCGTGAAAATTATCCTTGAAGAAATCACTCTGGTAGCTTAATACTTAGAACAATAGATTTATAATACGCAAAATTTATATATATATATATACATGCAGGCAATACCAAGGGAAGCAAGGGAGTTTGGGCTGGGAGAAAGCAAATACTTCATACTGATAGTATGCGATGCAATAATATGGCAAGTGTGCAATGTGGGGCTCTACGGTCTATTCCTCTTACATGTGATCGGGCGCCGCCGGGCGGAGTTGCCGGCCATGCCGGTCTTTGGTGCCACATTGATCCACTCTTTTGGGCGTGATCACGCTCCTAGAAGTTTGACCAACTAAAAGGTCTCGCTCTTGCTCTGTCTATATGGGGTTTTGCTTCCTATCTCTATGGAGAACACAGGAAGATGAAGAAGATGAAAGATGCTGCTGCACTTGAGTTACCAGGACAATAGCCATTATTCCACCATACTATAATGGTCGTCTATATTTGTTCTCCCACTTTGAAATTACAAATATAACTTAAACAAAATGTATACTTGAATGAATACCTGGCTGTAAAAAGGTAGTTTCAAATCCATCGATTTTGAGTTACATTGCAGTTGTAAATCCTTATATTTTAAAATACATGAGAATTAAATCCAGTGTTTGATTAGATGTATTTTGGAGTGCTGGATTTAGAAAGTATGTATTTGGTTTGATGTATTTGGAGTGTTGGATTATGGAATCCTTGTATATGATCACTCATGGTGAGATTACCCACCCTGAGTGATTATTTGTTTTTATGAATGATATAACTCCTTTAAATTTTTTTAATTAATACATAATTAAATAACTATATATAAATAGTAAAATATATATTATAATTATAATATATATACTATAATATATTTTATATATATATATATATATATATATATATATATATATATATATATATAGTCACTCATCTCGAGGGATTTGGTTTTACGGAATTTGGTAATCGTAAAACCAAATCCCATAACTATGGGATTTGAAACTACAGTGTAATTGTAAATCTAGTCAACCAAACACAAGATTTAAAAAATGGCCGGATTTATAAATACACTGTATTTTGAAATCTGGCCAAACAAACACCTCCTAAGTATGGTCCGGTGCACGGTTGCGTTTCAAATCCAAAGACAGCCGACACATCATGATATGATGATAATAATTGGTAGAAAGAACCAGCATATAAAGTTGGATATCTCAAGGATGGATACTCCTAAATAAGAATATAAAAAAATCACTCAAATAACAACCTTCGATAAAAATAAGTAGAAAATATCCGAAACTGACATAACAGAGGTGGAAAAAACACAAATCTATAAGGAATTCAGAAAAATTGTCCTAGTGCCTCACATAAAAGGGGCTTGATAACTGTGGTTGTGTCAAATATATTGCAAAGATAAAGCATCCTCCTTTGGTTGTCACAAGATATTTTGCGAACCTCTTTAATAAGAAAAAAAAAATACAAGAAAATGAATTGTCCAATGTACAAGGGTCTATTGGCAAGGATGTACAGATACACTAAAATACATGAAGCTTTTATCCCTGTGGGCAGAGAGTGCGAGCCTATCTGAAATATCAACTCCATTCCTGGGTTCGGAGGATTATAGTCTAAATAAAGCCATAGATAGCATCCAAACAACTCAGAATCACTTTACTTCAGGTTCCATAACAATGGCAGAACAATTTCTTCAGATGGAAGAGAAAATAATTACATACCTCTGGCTCTGATCATATTTCATTATGAGGGATGCTCTGTAAATTTGGAATAACAAATAAGATGCAGTCAATTGTATTGATCCCATCAGCAATGCGTGGACAATTTCTCATCACACAGCAAAGATAGGGTGACGAAGTCAAGAATCTTGTTGGACTAGCTGCAAGCAGGAACTCAATTCTTGCCATAAATCTGGTTCCTGGTTTTAAGGAGAAAGTTGCTCTGATGGTAAGACATTGAGAAGATGCTGAAACTGTCCCCTAATCCGTATGGCAGCAGCTTGACTATAATCTTGTGCGCAGGCAGGCACTCAGATCATGCTTTTGCCAGCAACAAATGGAGCAGAAGAAACCAATGGCAAGCATGAACGATGGACCAGTTAGATGATCGATGATGTGTTGCCACCTGTAATGTTCAACCAGTAGATAGCTGCTGATCAAGCCTGTTATGATATAAGACTTGACAATCAGCTACAAAAAGATGATATAAAAGAATCATTTTCAAGTCCTTTGTCTTGTTTACCATATGATATGGCAAGATCCAAATAGGAAATTATGATATGGCGGCAATAAATGCAAACTGTGAGGTATACTTAAGGTTTGGTCAAAGTAAGACTATACATTGTTTGGGAATAACTTTTTGGCAGAAAAAAATGTTAAAATTAGTTGACTAAAATTTGATTAAATCAAAAGTAATTAAAATAAATAATTTTAATAGAATTTATATTTTTTTCTAACTAGTAATTAATATTTTTATTACAACAACAACAACAACTAAGTTCCTTAATCCCATTCTAGATGGGAGATCGGTTATATAGTGCTTTGTCTCCATTATTCTTTCTGTCAAAGCAATATCGATTCAATATCTAATATATCGTAGGCCCTAGACACTATCTCTCACCACGCAATCCTGTTTCTACCTCTTACCCCCTCTTCTTACCTTCTATTATTAAACTATCATTTTTCAGTAGGAAGCATTTGTGGGTCTATGACATGACGTGTAAAACCATCTTAAACATCAGTCTCTTATTTTATCCTCAATTGGTGCAACATGCACATTCCGTCGGGTGTCTTCATTTCTAATCTTTTCAAATCTTGTATGACCACCCATCCATCTTAATATCCTCATTTCGGCCATTCATCTTATGAATATGAATATGTTGAACTTTAGTTATCCAACACTCGGCTCCTTATGGCATTATTTGTCAACTACCGTTCTATAGAATTTTTTCTTCCCTTTGTTAGACGTCTTCTTATCACACAACACACCCATGACACTTCTCCATTTCAGTCATCCTGGTTTGATTTTATGGGTTATATCTTCATCTATCATCTTGGAAAATATATCCTATATACTTAAAATTTATTATTAATCTTAAAATTTAAAATATTAATTTAATTAGTTACATTAAGAAAAATGAAAACTTAGTTCTCTCAGAGGAATAATGTTTCAACCAGTCCTGAACCAAACATTAATGGTTTAACCCCATGAAAGCATAAAATTACAGGTGGAATATTGAAATCAAGATTGACAAGAAGGTGCAACATGCAAGCTCTAGGTCACAATTGTGGAATTTGAAAGCAGAAACATGAATTTTGTAAATCTGTATTTCTAAAAAGTAAGTCAGGAGTTTTAAACTGTCTAGAGGTTGAGGGATGCAGAATGATATTGAAATGTTCAGATAAATAAGAAGAATATTGGGAGTTTATGTCATGTAGACACTTCTAGATAAACCCAGAAGAGGGAGATTTAAAGATGTATTTGGAAAGGGGGCATTGTTAAAAGAATTTGAAGATAACATGAGAGAATTAGGTTCATATCAGGAAATTAATAATGACTCAACAAGTGGGTAGTAGGCAAACTCACAAAGTGGAAGATGGAAGAAAAGCCATGATGGAGCAAGATAATGAAATAGAGAAACAATTAGGTAATTTAAAATAATAATTAAGCACCTGAGATTGAATTGGTATTTGCCACAGAAGATGCTATGGTCACAACTAAATATAAAAAAGGAACTTCTAGAATGAGAAACCTATCTAATAAAGAAAAAGAGATTTTTTTTTTTTAAAAAAAAGGAAGAAATTACTTCCAGCCCTTCCACCTTTGCCCCTGCTTGCTCAACATTCAAATACTTCTTATAAGACCCATGTATTTTTCTTTACTACACCCTTTAAGGGGTTACAAGTCCTATTTGAAAAGAGTAACTTTTGAGATGAGACAGCAGTAAAATCCCACAAAAATCAATCACCTCAATCTAAACAAAGCCTTCTTCATTTGTCACTCAGAGTCTATTACCATGATATAACTCGTAATGCATCTGGAGCTTAAAATTTGATGAGGGAATATGGTATTAATTAATCATTAAGATGAATCATTTGCATAGAAATCAATTTAATAATTGCCACAGTTTTAAGACTGTTTATACGATGCTTCTATCAAAAGACTGACCAAAGGAGAATAAACAATTATATTTCAAAAAAAAAATTTTAAAAAGGAGTTCAATAATAGGAAAAGTTTAATTGAAGGGCACATAAACTCACCAATTTCCATCTGCAAAACGACTGTTTTCTTGAGTAGCCTCTTCTTTGGCAAATTCTTCCAATATAGCTCGCTGCCGTTCATTTACTTGACTAAAGAAAATGGAAAAAAAAGGTAAATGAATCCTTAAGAAAGATACAAAAGATAGGATGTCATTTGAAGAATTCTTATCAAGAGATACATACAAAAGAATTCCTATCAAGAGCTAATCACTATATATGATGGAATGTTTAGCAGTATTTGTTGAGTCAGGACTAATCAAGGCTAGAAAAGATAAAGAATCAAACACTAGTGTAACTTTCATATAGTGTGTAGTGACACAATACTGTATAGCAGTATAGGCTGGATGTGGCCTACTAAGGAGTGCAAGCATATCAATAAATGAGAATCAAACACTATCTTAACTTTCAAATAATGTGTTGTTATACTATAAACTTCTATTAGCTACTAAATTGTTATTACAGGAGACACTATAGACCTGTGTTTGATACATTTGCTTCAACAAGTGTGTGAACTTCCAACTTTGGACCTACTTACTCTCATTGAATAAAGGTTCAGAATGATATCTTAGTTAATATAAGCATCCTTGGAACTTTATTGGGAATATTGCATGTACCCCTTTTAAAATCACCTGATTTACAACCATTTTCCGTTTAAAATTATTTACATGTATCCCTACCATTACCCTTTGAATCTGAGACTGAGAAACTAAATCTATATGTAATTGCGGTTTCCTCTGTTTAAACCCAAGATCCTATGGGTCAACAATTCTTATTTCAATCCAAAATATCTAACTAGGGTAAAAAGAAGAACATAAGGACTAGATTGACCCTCATTATCCCAAAACCAGCCAAGTGGATTTGATCAGACTATTATTATCCATATAACAATTATAACTCATCCAAACCTGAATGGTATAAGGAAATGATGTGATAGTCATAGGATGTAAGAATAATGGCATTTCAATCATTCCACAGTTTCCAGCTCTTTCCACATGATCAATGGCAGAGTTCAACTCCAGGCATATCAGTGCAATTGTTTTAGATTATCCTAAGTTTGTAATGCTATCTATGTTGTAACAAACTTTTGAGGGGTATGACTTTCGAAGAAAGAAAAAAAAATAAAGAAATTTAAGAGGGATAATTGTGCATTAAGCAATTTTACAAGAGCATATATATAGTGGCACAGTTTATTTTGTAGTTATTTCAATATGAAGATACCTATTTACAAATAAAAGAATTCTTTGTGCCTTCATCCATACTGAGTTACAAAAGTAAGGCTTTACATAACAAAACATGAAAATTATAATGGCTATCAGCATAAATTTTACAAAATTAATAGAATCAATCTTAACTTGAAACATTTGTACAAAGACCAGCACTGTTATACTCAAAATGAATTCACCAAATCAAATGCATCTTGCATAATATGCTAGTTTTTTCAAAAGAAACAAGCTTGATATAAAACATGTAAAAGGTAAAAAGATAAGGCCAAAAGGATTCATCAAGGTATAAATGTGCTTAGAAGGAAAATGAACACGGAATCTCACATACTGGTCCCCATGATCTACAAGGCCTATCCTCTTTGGTAAACTGATCAATGGACTTCTACTAGTTAAGAAAGGAATATCAAAACAAAATCATAACAATGAAGTAGAAATTATCAACCATAAGCAAACCTCTTCCTCTTAGAACCAACTGTTGTCCGGGTTGGACTCCTTTAGGTATCTGGCAATAAAATGAACTCAGATCATAAGAAGTCCAACTTATACATGTATGCCATCCATACAATGAACATCAAGCATGCACCAAATAAACAATGGAATTTTACTTATCATACAATTGTAGGATGTGAAAATACATACTACCCTTTCACGTCTAAGAAATTCCTTCTGGGGATCATGTACCTCTTTCGATTATTGTTTAATTGACTCCTGTGGAAATGATTTCTCCACATAAATGGGTGATTTCCCAATTAAGTATATGAGATTATCATGTAACCTCGTTGTTGATGTAGCATTTAGGAAATCAGAGTTCTCTTCAAATTTTTTGCAGAGATATTTGAAACTATTAGTGGAAAATTGTTGCATCAATCATGCAATATCACATACAAAGACCAACTAGAAGACCTAAAATGACAAATTTCCAACTACAGATGAAAATGATGAAAAACTGCATCAATATGCCAACTGTGGTGGTTAGAATCATAGAAAAAAGGGCATTAGGTTAAGTGGAAATCTTAGACTACCAACATAAAGAAGTAAACACATCATCATTGTGGATCAAATTTATGCATCAAAATCATGCAAGGGATTGAAAATGCAACAAAAGTAAAATATCAAAAAAGCCAAGTAGGAAACAAAAAGAAGGCTGTGATTTGTAAGAACAAAATCTAGTATTTTTAACCATCAAAAACATTTATAATGAAGGCAGTGCATAAAGTATAGTATATTATATTTTTAGTAGTCATATACCCATTTTACATTACAATTGCAACTGAAAAGGTTTAATCAAGACCATGATGTGTTCTCTTAAACTAATTTCCACCATTTACTGAGGCTCACTGCACCAATAACAAAGTAAACTAGTAACAACTACAGTTAAAACCCATGATACACAGGGATTAAGCCTTTATATTATTGATTGTTTGTTATTGTCCTACTTCATCTACTACTGCAATAATTAATATATAATATATTCATGTAATATAGAACAACAAACCTAGAAAATCCTTACCTTTACTTGTGTTTTCCCACACAAAAGTCGGTACTTCAACCTTGCCTCCAAGAATAGCCTAGAAGAAGATAAATTAAGAATCAAAACAGAACTTACCATCTCTTGTCATGTTAAAAACACATATACCATTCAAAAACATTAATCAAGACTTCCATTACTGTTTATATGTAGCAATTTAACTACTATAATTGGTCCACCAGACATCAACTGAAATAATAGAATAAGCTACGTCAAAGGACTAATCAAGAGATACATGGTGGATGAAGTGAGACTAAGCTGAAAAAGAATTCAGAAGTGGTGCGCAGATTAGGGTAAGGTCATTATCTATAGTAGGAAGAATACTGAAGAATATAATGGGGAAAAATCACCATGGACACATATTAGGTCAGTTCACTTTCGATGTAGTATAAGTTCATCATGCAGAATTTCTCAACAAGGATTATTTACATCTGTGAAGCTGATATGAGAGTCCACATAAATATCAGCACCATCACGAATGAAAACAGGGTCCTTCATAACCTGAAGCATAAAAGCCAAAATAAGATGAACAACAAATAGCAGAACCACACCAAACAATCAAGTAATCAACAGATTTTGCAAATTTCAGAAATAGCAAATATGATAATCAGCAGATTGTTTTGCATATCAGATTATAGAGCATTAAGGCAGACATAGACCAAGGAAAGAGCAACTGGAGTGGGGGTTTACTCATAACATAAAGCTATATTTACTCTTGTCAAGTAATGGTAGAAAAAGAATTCACTCGGCAATTTGGTCATACTGAATATTTCACTAGCCTATCAGATTAAGCAACAAGGATAAAAACTTGGATGCCCAAGATTGTATTATTGAAAATGTACAGAGGTGAAACAAGTAAGAATTATAAAAGAAAAAGATAACACGGAAAGAACCTATAAATTGAGGTAAATATACCCGCAACTTAATGTAAAGGTTTCCTGGAAGGACACCTTGCCCACCACTATTTCCAGCCTTTGGCACATTAATTGTATCCCTGAATCAACACCTGTTTCACAAGAAAAATGAACTTTAAGATCAGAATGGGCAGGGTGTAATAAGTTATTGTTTAAGAATAATGAACAAAAGGACTACATAGCAGCATAATCCACTAGTGATAGGGAACTAGATATATAATACACTGATGACTGAGCCATATTTAGTATAGTAGAAGAGAGGATGCATCTTCTCAGCAAATCAAGAATGAAAGGCATAATAAGCTAGTTGAATGGTAGTTCCCCCACTCCTTCCTGAATTGTATGCTTAGGCATTAAGAAATGAATAGCAGATTCCAGACTTCATCCCACCCATCAGACTTCATATAAAGGTGCATCAAAATAAACCAAATTTCTTATCCAAAGTTAGGTAACTTAGATAGTTCTCCATAGGGATGTATGCAACAGAATTAGGCGTTTTTTCAAATGTAGTACAAAAACTGAAATGATCAACCACATTAAGTCACTAGAATATGCAAAGCTTCCTTAACATAGCAATGTATGACACACATAAGTATAAAAAGTGCACATAAAAGAAATGAAATGTTGCACAATATCATTATAGTCAATTAACTCCAAGCAAAGTCTAGAAATTGCTGTCAACATCTGCTTTGAGTCTACTTCAAAATAAGAAGCTCAAAGAAAATGCAGTAAACAAACAGAAAAAAGTTTATAAGTGTCTACATGTGTCTTAGATAAATGTTACACTTAACACCTTATTCACCTTTTCGTGATATATGAATAATCCATTTTGATATTTATGGATCAATCTGATTCTGGAAAAAGGGAAAACAGGTAAAGATAACAACAAAAGTACTTGGAAAAGTGAAATGGGAATATAAATAATAATTTGATATCACTATTACCATCAGCAGCTAAAATTGAGGATAAGATGAAGACAATTTTAGGATTAGGGGAAGAACAAAATAAGACCTGCTGGAATGGAGACATTAATATTTTTAACACCTTCAACCACACCTGATCCTTTGCATAACTGACACTGATCCTGCACGGACATGTTCCAGGTATATATACCAAAGTTACAATCATACTCGAAAAATAAGGAGCTTGAAGAAATCGATGATAAGTTCAACCTTAACAAATTTTCCCAATCCTCTCACGTAAGAACTACATGTGGATGTAAATGGAAAGGCAGTAACCTGAACCCAAGGATGAAAATAATTTGCCAACCAAAATTTTGAAGCAACATTCATCTCAAACATATCATAACAAATAATAAATAAAAAAAAATAAGTGCTAACTCTCCCAATGCCGTTACAATTTGGACATTTTGATGGCTTCGCATTTTTTGGATGCCCCCTTCCATCTGCATGATAAATTGAATAAAAGAATATACTATGTTCTGCAGAGTATTTATTGAGTTATAAGAACCAGACTCAAGGCTATTGAAGGGCAAAAAAGTTGAAGAATGAATCAATACTTGCTTAAATGGAGTGGTCAATGTTCAATTTGTCAATTATCACTCATATAAAATCAAAAATTGTACATGCAATAAAGATCAATCATATAAAGTTTTGAATCGAACAATTAAACATAGCGAGTTCAAAAAGGTGAAAATTTACAACACATAATTCGACATATGGGTTGAACAAAATCAACAACATGATAGAAAATTTCAATTGCTACATACTTCAAAAGTGAACCAGCACAATCAGAACAATAGTGTTGATCATAGAATCAACAAACCCATGTTTATTGAACTTCAGTGCAAAAATTCTAAACTCGTCTAGCCTGGTTAAATCACGACACAAGCCCAACTAAACTATTCATGATAACACAATGATCTACCAAATAATAAGTTGTGGATTCATATGATCTTCATTGTGCATCTATCAATAGCATTTGTAAGTTGTAACAAAAATATAGTAAGACTTCTTTTTAATTATTACCGCAGCTCCTACCTATATGTTATTCAGACACCAGTTCTCTGGTGAAATACACAGGAAGGAATAGGGATAGTTTAAAATAACATTAGAGCACATGGCTTTATGTTATTTTGTTTTGGGTTCAGATAGTCCCTTCCCAAACATGAGAACAGGCGGACAAAAAAAGGCAGAACCTATAATTGCATATAATGGAGAAGCAGCATATAAATTTCACTATAGTAAAAAGAACTTATACTAAGCAGATATAACATAAAAACAAGAAGCTAAATCACTTTCAAGGATGAAATTTTGCAATAGCCGACTAGAAGAGCTACTTGCTCTGTAGTGTAAGAACGCCGCCAGCCTGTTGGCCTGGTTAAGAAAGACAAAATAAATACTAAAGCTAGCCCAAGGATTTTTACTCACAGCATGAATCACAAACAACTTGTGCACGAAATGACACATGCTTTCTGCACCCTTTAGCTGCTTCAGAGAAAGTGAGACTCAGCTCAACCTGTGAGGGAAAATAATTAAGTTGGTAGATTAGTGAAACAAGACTTCATGTCCAAGTATACATGACAATCAACAACAAGACAAAAAAGAAACTTAACCTCCATGTCAGATGCAAAAACTTCTCTCTCATGTTCGAACACCTGTATGGGGATGGACCGATGATATTCCAACAAAAAAATGAAATAAAATAACATCATATCCGCAGAAAGTGAAGATAGAGCAAACTTACCTCAGAGAATATTTTATAGAGCGTATGCGAGAAAGGATCTTCCACGGGTGTTGTGGAACCTAGTGCCATTATTAGCAGCATATTCTTCATATGCATCACGGAAGCCTTCGCATCAGCAGTAGCATATCTCACTTTCTCTTCTCCCTTTGAGAATTCATTTGAATTACCATATAATCAACTTTGGGTCAAACTAATTTCTCATTGACCACAATACCAGAAAAAATGGAATTGAAAACCCTTGGTACTACAGAGAAAATAATCATATCAAAGGGTAGAAATAGCGAGAAACATCAATAAACTCAAGCTAATTAGTGATAAAGTTTATCAGAACTTCTCCCCATAGAATTAAGGAAATTACCCCTGTCATAGTTTGCTCTCTTTTCCAGGGAATCCGTGAATGTACGGAATACACCTTCCCGAGTAAGAAGAAGTAAAATGTGAGATGACCAGAAAAGAACTCAGAAGTTCTAGGAAAGCAGACTAATAAAAGTCCATGAAACACAAACCTCAGTAAGCATCTCTAATCTCCTGAAACTTTCTTTTATGCTGTAGGGTTGTTCTTATTTACATCTAGGATGGTATTATTTCCTTTGGCAAGCTGCAAATTGCCAAAGATTTTAACAAATATTTAAAACCAACTTGATCTCTACAAGAAAGGAAATAGTGGAGACTCTAACACGCATACATGTGGAGATAGAGTGGACTTTCATTAGGAAGGGATCTAAGCAAAAGAATGAAAACTTGTTAGCCAATTATACCCCTTTGGGGAAGTATAGATATTTGAGAAAAATAGCCAAATAAATAAATAAATATCTCTGATAACTCACATTTCTTTTTCATATGTCATCTAGTGCCCACAAAATCACTAGAAGGAACCTATATGGATTATATAATTGTTGGTATGCAAATAAAGGCAAATAGTTAAACTCAAGGCAAAAAACCAAACCACAAAAAATTTTAATAATAATCAGAGTATCAGGATAATTAAATCTAAATCTATAAAAAAAAAGCATACATACAGCATGAAAAGCTTTTCTTAATATCATCTTGGTGGTAGCATCTTTACTTAGGCAACAATTCAAGTATTTCATAATAGTCACTCCCCATTGCTAAAGTGGTCCTTCAATAAAAGTTAAAAAAAAAAAAAAAAAATCAAAAAGGGAAATCATAAGTTCCATCTTAGTAGCAATTCAACAATACCAGAAAGACAGAATGAAGCAAACCCTGCTTAGCATGAAAACTTTGATTAGAAGAAACATCCAACTTCTTGCGGATACTTGACCTTTGAACAGCTAACTGGACTACCTGTGCTTAATAAGATAGAAATTAATGTTCTACTACAATAAGATCTTTGAAAATCAGCTTACAAGATCAAGAGAGTCAAACAGATAGTGTGTAGGGATCCCATTGGCCAATATCTAGAACAACAAACAAAATAAAGATACACTCTTTGATTAATGACGGATCCAATAAGAACTGAGCCTGGAACAATCCAACAGGATATGTTTAGATTTTAACAGAATCCTAAACCAAGATACACATTAGTAGAAGTTATGCATCCAAGAAATCATTCTCCCTGATGAAAGAGGTTTTCTCATAGTCCTAAATATCTCAAACATAAATTCCAGAAACATAGTGTGCTTCAGAACCCAAAGTGGAAACAACTTGAACTCAAGAAATCAATTATTCTAAGAATTCCAAGAATGCCATGGAGAGATCATACATGGTGATAGGCCGCAGATTGTTCTACATAATCGCTAATAAACCTTCATTTTCTCTCTACCAACAAGAGATCCATCACCGGTGAAACATGCACTGCTACACTGCAAGTAATGAAAAGAATCACCAAGAATGGCAATGAAATATCGGGCCTCTGATGAACATACCTTTGCAGAGTGGATCTTGGAGATGATGCCAAAAGCAGTTGAATCTACGCATTTCCTAAGCCGGCGAGTGAAAACTGTCAACTGCACACCCAAATGTTTGCATGAATGTCTTGCTCCAGTGCTTGAGGAGCATACGCTCAGAGGCGTTGAGATGAAAAGTGGTGGTGGATTCAGTTTACGCGGATGTCCGGATTTAAAGCAACTCAATCCGGATCCGTGAACAACGGATCTTTGATCCGACCCGGTAATTTAGGTTTCGGCCCAAATCGGCCCGGTTTAGCTTGAGAGATGCTATCCGGTTCCAGTATTTAAAACCGAGAAAACTAAACGCCAGAAGATGGATCTTCGCTCTCGCAACATGGCGGCTCTGTGGAGAGCGGAAGCTCGCTTGATCTCTCCATCCATGGCTCTACCTCCGAAAAACCCTAGGCTCTTCTCCTCCGGTCTCTCGGGAACGGAGGCGGGCTTCTGCCAATGAGGGATGAGGTGGTCGGCTCCCCGCTGAGCCCTGGCGATGATCCTCCGGAGCCGGATCTTTCGTCTCAAATCTCCCCAAGCGGAGCGCCACGGCAGCTCTCGAGAGGTGGGTATCCGTGTAAGGGAATAACGTCAGCGGCCTCTGAGCTCCGGCGGATTGCTCGGGACTTGAAGCGGTCCCAGCGCTACAAGCACGCCCTCGAGGTTTCCAGACTCATCTGTGTCCTTCTCCATTGTCTACCATTTGAGAGTTTCCAACTTCTATGAATGCTTTTGATCTCTTTGTTTACTTCTACTCGCGTTCCACTTGATTCCTTTATCCATTATCAAGCTTCTGATAACGTAGTGAAGCGTGTAATGGTGCCTAAGTTTTATAAAATAAATAAATAGATAAAAGTGCCAAATGTGTGCTGAATGACTTTTTATGTACGCATTAATTAGGATCCTGCATCTATATATAATGGATTAAAGTTTGCAGATTTTGGAGTGGATGAAAAGTCATCAAGAATTTGAATTGTTATCGGATAGTGACTCACATGGTAAATGCGTATTGACTTGATAACTAAGGTTTTGGTGTCACCGCTGAAGAATTCTTTGAAGGGCTCCCTTCAACTGCTAAATCATGCGACATGTGTACACTGCCCTTCTTCCCATCTGCTAATATGCTGACACAAAATGGTAGATAAGTAGCTGAAAGTCTTTTTGAAAGGATCATGGAATCCAAACTTCCTTTAAGTGCTGTGACCTTTAATGAGGAGATGATGACCTTGTATATGTATGTCCAACAGGGCAGCTGGAGAAAGTCCCCTTAGTTATCAATGGGAACCCAAACTGCGAAATATTTCTCCGGATTTATTCACTTATGAATCTTTGGATTAGTGCCTTCTGCTGCAACTTTGGATATTGATGGTGTACAAAAGATCCTTAATGAGATGGCTGAAGATACAAGCTCAAATGATGGTTGGATTAAATACATGAAATCCAACGACATATATATTACTGTTGGTGCATCTTGTGAGTTCAGATAGCTCTCTTGTTGAAGCAGAGAAAAAATTAGTCAGAGGGAATGGATAACTTATGATTTCCTTATTATACTTTTATACTGGTCTTAGGAACATTGAAAGAATAGGTGAAATATGGAGATCTTTGCAAAAGACCTCACAAAAAATGACCAGCAGAAATTATCTATGCATCCTTTCGTCCTATCTTATGCTTGGGCAGATGAAGGATGCCGGAGTTGTTATCAATCAATGGAAAGAATCCAAGGCCCTGGACTTTGATGTTTCTTCCTGCAAAAGGCTTTATAATGCTTTTTTAAAGGCTGGCTGTTCAGGGGAAGCAGAGACTCTTCTTCAGCTAATGCGCAAAAGGAATTTTGATCTTGAATAACATAAATATGTATGCCTTTCTGAAGCAGAATTTGTCTTGGAGATAAGAGGAACCACACAATCTGATAATTGTTGGTTGATTGTGGCTGTGTGTTTATATAGCATGGAGAGCTAACTCTTAACTTCAAAGTCTTTTCTTCAATAATATCTATCTGTCATTTCTATTTCTAGTCTCTTGTTTTCAATTAACTACCCCTTACAAAATTGTTTGTTTTTAGAAATCTTATTTGACAATTAATTGCATTTCATGCTTGTCAACAACATGGTACACAAATT